>VZTR01010307.1:325335-340767 GCA_013400775.1 Chaetops frenatus | reverse complement strand
TTGTTTTGATTCAGTGTGTGAGTATGTATCTGTTTCTCAAAGGTAGGCAAGCACTTCATGGCTGTAGCTGAGAATCCTCTCCTCTAACTGTATATTCAGCATCCAAAAGTCCCTTTTCATGTACATGTATTAGCTAAAAATTTCTGATAGAAAAAGTGCAGTGATTTCTGAATTTGTACGGTGTAAAAAGAAATCTATTCCGAGCTGTCACAAGAGAAGAATCTTCAGACAGTCCTGCTGTGGGCTCTACTGCAGCACAAGGATGAATTCTTATGCATTTCCCTTTTCTGATTCTGGGGAATTGATAAAATCCTGTTCTTTATTGTGGCCTATAGAAATTTGCAATAGCCAAAAGCTGCTATAAAAGCAGGCCATCACAGGTGAAGGATGGTTCTGTTCTCCAAATCTAGATTGCCTATCTGTTGTAATGGATATTGGATGTCTGCCATGTTGTTCTGCACTAAGAGCATCTTTACTCACTCAGGGAAAGCTTTCATGCCCTGAGGGCAGTGTAATGTCTAGCACAGATTTATACTTCCTTGTGTAATTTTCAAGTGTTGCTCAGGCACATATAAGCTTTTCCATATCACAATCCAAACTGTTAAGTCAGTGTCAATCTCCTGGGTGAGGAGGAGGGAGAATGTTAGTAGAGGAAAGAAGATTAAATTTGAAGCTGAGATTTTGAGAATGGTAGTAGAGGAAATGAGATGAAATTTGAAGCTGAGATTTCATGAGCAATTGTGGCAGGCTAAAATACAATGTTTTTCTGTATTAATGGTTTGTGAGGATCATGCCTTGCCTTTTCTTAAGAATCCTTTCTGCAGGAATTTCTTATATAAAGTCACTGTGCCCTTTTCGGTATCTTACATTAGAAAGTGTGCCTAAATGGCAGAGGTCTCTAACTCTAAGTACTTCAAGTTACGTTGTAACACCAACCTTTTAAAATTAAAATGGAATGAAAAAACATTCTGTCCATTGTTCCCTGACAATACCTCTAAATTTAAATAGTGAGCTCAGCTATAGATTAAAGAGTGTTTTGACTCCATGTGAATGTTTTTGAATTTACTTCAGCTATTTTAGAGATATAAAAGATAATCCAAGTATAAATAGCAGCATATATATCTAAGACCTGGGAAATTTTGGCACCACATTATCAGTTCAAGGCCAGCTATAGTCAGGAACAGATTTTGGATCACTTAAGACTACATATATAAAGCTACATGTTGTTAGGTGTTCTGCACTTCTGTTGTGACCTACTTAGTGTTTGCTGAATTTTTGTTTGAAACATCTTTTTTCTCTGATCATGGTGCCATACTAGGTAATCTATTTGTTTTGCATGCTCTTTTCCTGAAGTGTGACACACTCTGCACTCCCCCCATCCTCTATCTGTACCCATCTATTCCCCTCTCTTCTTTTTTTTAATTTTTCCCCCTTTTTTTTTTCCTAGAATATGGAATTTAATGTGGTTTATGTTTCAACAGTATTTAGTTCTTTTTTGGAAGAGTCACTTTTTAATGCAACCTAGAACCATGTGTTTAGGATGCAATCATCAAAATAGATTTAAGATATAGAAAGAAGACACACATTTTTAGGTATCATTTACCATTGTGACATCTGATTTAGGTGTATGGTAGAAGTTCTGTCACTCAGTGTTTTAGTTAAAACTGACAGTTCTTCCAATAAGTAGTTCCAGTACTACAAATGAAAAATTGCTAAGTGAGAGATTTTTTAACTTTTGGGTTTTTAAGTTTGGGTGGCAGCCAATCCTGTAGTGTATCACTCAAGGCTTATAATCTGTGCAGGTGTTTATATAACAGGCCCTTGAATATTAAGTAAGAATATCTTACTTACACTGTATTTAGTAAATTATCTTATTATCTCAATAAATTAAAAAGACTGATTAAAGGAATTCAGTTATGGGGAAGAAGTTTATTATGCTTTATATTAAAGAGAAAAAAATTAATATGCTAGAAAATAATTATAATGGTAATGAATATATACTGATGCTGTTGTTTTTGTACTCAGAATGTCTAACTGCATTTGTTTCCTGTAGGATAACAGCAGAGGAAGAGAAATTTAAAAAGGAGTGGGAAGAAGACTGGGGTCCTAAAGAACCACCCAAGTCTCTAAAAACTGTAACTGCAGAAGTGCACTCTGCTCCTCGTTCCAAACACAAAAGTAAGTAATTGATGTCAACTTACCTCCTTCTATTTGTCTCAGACACATCATTGACCTGTATGGAATATATCAGCAGTTTGTCTCCAAGTTAAGCTAGCTATGAATTAGTGATTTTCAGAAGGCTGGAAGCATATGATAAATTAACTTAATAAGTCTTATTTAACAGGTGCCATCTTGCAAAATCTACATCCACTTAAATAGTCACGGTTTTTAACAATCAGCAGCAGGAAAAATAAAAATAATAAGGCTAACTAAAAAATGGTCCAAAGCATCAACCTCTTCACCCTGGGGGTTTGATGCATTGTTTTCCATGTTGTTTCTGTCCAGTGTTTGCCTGTCAACCTTTTCAGAGTTTGGATTGGGAGGGTTCCAACCCTCCTGCCATGGGTGGGGACACCTTTCACTAGGCCAGGTTGCTCAAAGTCCCATCCAAATATGGCCTTGAACACTTCCAGGCATGGGACATCCACCACCTGCCTTGGACAACCTGTTCCAGTGCCTCACAATAAAAAATTTCTTCCTAATATCTAACCTAAATCTATCCTCTTTTAGTGTAAAGCCATTCCCCCTTGTCCTATCACCTTATGCCCTTTTTAAAAGTTCCTTTTCAGTTTTCTGGTAGCCCCTTTTAGGTACTGGAAAGGTGTTCTAAGGTGTCACCACAGCCTTCTCTTCTCCAGCCTAAGCAGCCCTAACTCCCTCAGCCTTTCCTCATTGCAGAGGTTCTCCAGCCCTCTGATCATCTTCATGGCCCTCTGCTGCACCCATTCCAACTGGTCCACATCCATCTTCTATTGGGATGCATGCTGGATGCAGCACTCCAGGTGGGGTCTTACAGAAGCAGGNCCATTCCCCCTTGTCCTATCACCTTATGCCCTTTTTAAAAGTTCCTTTTCAGTTTTCTGGTAGCCCCTTTTAGGTACTGGAAAGGTGTTCTAAGGTGTCACCACAGCCTTCTCTTCTCCAGCCTAAGCAGCCCTAACTCCCTCAGCCTTTCCTCATTGCAGAGGTTCTCCAGCCCTCTGATCATCTTCATGGCCCTCTGCTGCACCCATTCCAACTGGTCCACATCCATCTTCTATTGGGATGCATGCTGGATGCAGCACTCCAGGTGGGGTCTTACAGAAGCAGGGTAGAGGGGCAGAATTCTCTCCCTTGCCCTGCTGCCCATACTGCTCTTGATACCGACCAGGATGCTGCTGGCTCTCTGACTTACTTGTCTGAGAGAAATTAAAACAGTTGGAGCTTAGCTGGCAGTTAAGATGCTAAATTAGAAGCTACAAATTGTATGTGGAGAGTGTACTAAAACTGTATTTTACTAAGAAAAAGGTGCTTGTTGCATAATTTGTAGGAGACCTGGGCCAGATCCTGATCTGATTGTTCTTTTGTGTGTGACTGTACGAGTCACTTAACTTTCCTTGGGTAAGCAACTGAGACAGGGAAATTTTTTTTTTCTACAACCATCTCCTCTCCATGAGCAGACTAGTTGTCCACATGCAGATTTAAGAAGGACCTTGATTTATTATGAACAATAGCCTATCATTAACTACTTTTTTTATTTCATGGAAACTTATAGTCACTGATCAGACTGCTGATCTCTTTTTCATTTCATAGAAACCTCCATTTAGACTGTCCCTTCTATCTCCTCATTCCTTTCCTCCTTTCTTTCTCTAGAAGATTTAAAGGGAGTTGCACATGACCAGCTTGAAACAGATGACATGGATGAAGTGAGCATGAAACAGGACACACAGGTTTGCCACTCAGCCCTAACTTCCTATCCTGATTCAGATTCTTCCTGTGTCTCACCTCCTCCTGACAGTCAGTCTTGTCATTGAACAGAGCTTTTGGTTTTCCTAGGGCAATATGTGCGGTCCTTTGGTAAATGATGAAAGATTTTGACACTGCTGCTGTCCTTGCATTCTAAAGATACCTTGAAGGAAACCTAACAATCCTACAGAAACATGGACTATATTGAGTACCCTGTGTTAGCAGTGTTTCTTATACAATGTTATGGTAACATATTATTTTGTATGTTTTTATTTAGTAATATATTTCATAATATTTATGCACTTGGCTTGAAATATTTTCTCCTGGGAAATGAAGCTTTTCATGTCTCCTCAAAAGCCAGTGTTCTGCCACAAGCTTGAACCAGTCTGAATACCTGCTTTATTTTCATAAGGCTAGCTAAAACTACTGTAAAGTAGGAGAGTGACCGTAGAAATCTTAGCAATGCACAGGCCTGTGTGGTTTTGTATGAAGATTACTTGTTGCATGTGCTTTGCTTTGACATAAAATGTGTATCACTAAAATAAGGGAAACTTATGACTAAATGTACTGGAACCATTTACCAAGAATTTGACTGAAAAGTTGTAATGTAATATCAAACCTCTGGTGTTTTGCCTTCAAATAAATTTTAATCAGTTACACATATCAGCATGGATTGATCTGAGTATAAGCCAGTCCTTGGTTTTTCTCCAAAAAACAACTTTTCCTTTACGTTTTGTAGCTTTTGGATGGTTTTATCGGTATGAAGGAAAATTTCCCACAATCCGTAAGGTACAGAGTTTGAAACGTAAATTTGTTTGCTGTGCGTGCATTTGTGTTGGTATTCCTCATTTTTCTTCTCTCTGTTATTAGTAAACCTCCTTTATAATCAAATGCTCCTTCTTTCAATTTGTGCAAAAATTAAGATGCCTTTGGGATGCATGTGTCTAGGAGTTTGTTCTTTTGAGTGCTTTGGACAATTGAGTTCTACCAGATCAGAGGGAATAGTATGGCAATACTTTGCAGAAGGTGTTCATTACAGGTATTCATGTTCTCCAAAAGTCTTCATAATCATGTGTATATCAAAACAGTACAGAGAAAAAAGTTATATAGTTATACCTTTGCAAATCTCCCTGTAGGAGTGCTGAAGGCAAAAGGCTTTTAGGCATGTAGGTATAAGAAAAAAAAATAATAGTCTTTAAGCTCAAGAATACTTCTTTGTCTGTAGAGATGCTGCTGAAGTATTGCAATTTCAATTTATGAGAGTTTCAAAAATATTTTATAGTTGCTGTTACTCCCTTCTCTTTATTTCTTGCAATGTATATTAGCTATATTATAGGGGGATTGCTATTGTCTTGTGTGCTTTGGTGGTGGGGTTTTTGGTAATTAACTGTGGTAAAAGTGCCATGAAGATTTTGTGTGTGTATCTGGCAAGAATGCAGGGTTTCAGAGGAAGTCAGGATTGTTTCTGACAGATGAAGTATTTGTGTCACTGTTTAGGACTATTACTTTGACCTCCTGTGTGCCCAGGGTATGCCTGTTCTCCTTTTAGGAAGGAGATTAGGAGAAGATGGTGCATTCCAATAGCTTTTTGTACTGTTAATGACTGAAAATCTTCATGCATCTGTAACCTGTGTAAAGCCAAGGCAGTTAGGATTTGTATCTGAAAATTATAAATGCATGTTATGGAAACCCTTCACACTAAGAGGTAATCTTTGTGTTGCTGCTGACAAATATATTTTAGGGAAAGCCCAAATACCTCTCCATATAATAATGATCTTACATACTTCCTGTTGAACTTTACCACACAGTGTACACTAGAAGCTTGAAAGTATGAATTTTTAATCATTTGCTTTTACAAATAGTTTTAAATTTGGCAGTGATGAATTTTCTTCCTACTCCCTATTACTAATGATTTTTTTGTTTGTTTTAAAAACAATATTTCACTCTGTACTAAAAATGTCTGTAATAGTAGAATTTTCATCCTACTCCCTATTGCTAATAATTTTTTTGTTTGTTTTAAAAACAATACTTCACTCTGTACTAAAAATGTCTATAATAGGAAGTAAACTGAATCCTTGGGGAAAATTGTAGGAAAGGATGAATCATCCTGTTGTATCTGAATGCTGTGAACGCAGCTAAGATTGTCAAATATATGTTCATGTTCTGGAAGACTCTGGCTTCTGTGCTGCTTAGGGTGCCTTTGAATTCAGTAATTCTTCAAGTGTTGGTACCTAGCAAGTTGACCTTCCTGATTAGACCGTACTAAATGTATCTTCTAATTTTTTAGAGGATGATATTGGCAATTTTTAAGGTAAAAACTAATTATCCCTGAATAAAATATACCACAGCATTAGGTTTATGTTAAAACAACAGTGTGAAAATCTGGGTTTTTTTAGTTAAGCTTTATCTCTAATGTTTTTGAGGTTGCTTTTTCCCCTGCTCCCCTCCCTACAACACCACCATCACATAACCACCATCACATCACATAAGCAATGGACCACATCCTGCTGAACTTGGTAGTACAAGGTTCAGTTAACTGCTTGACTGGGGGAATTGGCTTTTGTAGCTGCCAAGGAAAATGTCTGTTTTCCAAGGCTTTGTTATCAATATTGAGATGCAAAAGGTGAAGGGAACACAAATAATGCTATTTAATGTGAAGCAGTTCGTGGTGGTTTTTGGAATTCAAAACATGAAAAGTCAATAGCTGCTGATGATGAGCAGAACAAAATCAAACTTGAAGCACAGCCTTGCTGGCAGTGGCAGTAATTGGCAATAAGCGGCCACCTGCTCTTGTTTTACTTTTTAATAAATAAAAGGAGAACATGGGAATTCCAATATGAACTAAGTCCCAGCTGTACAAATTTGAAAGGGTAGCAGAAATGTAATATCATTACAATAGAAATAAGGAGCAGTGTGTGTTTTGAAGACAACAGGAACAGAGGCTTCCAAAAGACTATGTAGCTTTTCCCCTTGTTTGCATTCTATATCTAAAATTTTAGAGTCACTTTGTGCTGTATTAGTTAGCTCCTCTGAGTAGATTTTATCCAGTGCTTGAAGGAGCTACATGGTCTTTGTGATGCTGTGTTCCTTCTTGGAAACAATTCTGTTTCTGCACTGATCTGAGCCTGTCCTGTATAATTCCTTATTTTAGTACTAATAGGGGATGCAAACCTGGTTTTCTGGTTTTAGGGCATATGCATGAAGCTGTTGTATGCATGGACTATTCACATCTACCTATACATGAGTATCTGTCANTGTTTGACTATTCAAAGTTTTGTAGTGGGCCTGTGTGCCCTAAAGTTGTAACTTTGCAGAGGAACCAAGAAGTTTAATTCTCTGGTCTCATCCAGCTAATGTTAGTGGGCACAGGCCCTCCAAAAAGTTTGAATTTTCTGAAAATTTTTGGGTAAGTGGACTTTGGGTTTTCTTTTAAGAGACCATCCCCATACTTGCACAGACTGTATTTAATTTTCAAGGCAGACACACCTGTATCAAAATTGAAGTTTATGGTGTTTTTAGCTGATGTAAAATGTTTGTTAAAAAACCTTCCCAGAAAGGGAAAGAACGAAAGAAGTCAAAAAGTGATAGTTTTTGTGAACAGAAGAAGAATAAAAAGGAAATGGAGTTTGAGCAAAAACTTGCCAAAGAGAAAGAAGGAATGCTGGAGAAAGAAAAACAACTGAAAATAAATCGCCTTGTGCAAGAGGTATGTTGTGATCTATCAAGTGCAAAACTATATTGAAAGACAATTAGATGGTTTTTAGTGGAATTATTTTAGAATAAATTGGAAATGTTTCACTGGAAAATTCTGTTGCCATGTTTGCTTGTTTCTAGTCAGCTTTTGCCCAAATGAGTATAGCTCTGCAGTTGAGTATCCATGTGTAGTGACTAAATTTAATGAAAAATGGCAAAATAGGAAATCCTTCTTAAAAGTATTATTATTTTTAAAACTCTTTTTAGTGGAGTTTCATATTTTTGAAATATATTTGTATTGTGATCATTCCTATAACCTTTTCTCATGCACCAATAATATGGTCAAGGTATCTGAGACGGAAAGAGAAGACCTGGAAGAATCAGAAAAGGTGCAGCACTGGGTGGAAAGACTTTGTCAAACACGGTTAGAACAGATTTCCTCTGTGGAAAATGAGTCTCCTGAGGTAAAATTCGGGCTTTTCCATATAGTGCATGATCTCTAAATAACTGAAAATTGTCTCCTAAAAGCATCAGGTTTTAGGAGTAAAAAAATCTGTCTTTGTCTTTCCCCTCAGCCTTCTTTCCAAGGGCGGGGGAGTAAAGTCAATAACTGATGACTTACAATCTATAGAATTTGCTGTTCCTATATTTTATGAAGTTTTAAATATTATTTTAATGAACTGATTATATTTTGTCCTTTTAAAGTATATTATCACCATTAAATTAACAGTTTTATTTTCTCATGGAACATTTGGGCTAGGTGGGACATGGTACCAGTAACAAAAGCTAGATTCACCTATATTTATTAGTATCATGTGAATATAAGAACACCAATAATTACGAGCTCTTGGAATCTTCCTTGTATTGTATGAATTAAAGGCACAGGTTAAGAAAATCAGAAAAAGATAAGAAACTCATGAGGAATAGGGTTTGGGCTTGTGCTTTAAGTAGTCCCCTTTAATTAGAGGAGCTGCAGATTGTGATTGTTCCTTAGAGCCTGATGATTTTGGACATGGAGTGAGGCTTTCCCACCATCCTGTTGCTCTGGCTGTCTTCCAAGGAAAGCCACTTTCAAGAGGAACACTGCAATCTGCTGAGCTCCCGTGGGATCCCCGAGAAACTGCAACCACAAAAGGGACCTTGGGGAACACTCTCTTATGATTTTCCTTCAGGACAATGTGGAGCAGCTCTGGAAAAAGCAGCTGATCTTTTGTTCCTCATGGCCCCAGGCTCAAATCCATGTGGTTTGTCAGTACAGGTCTTCAGTGGAATGATTATGCAGAGTTTTTCTCCCACTACCTCAACTTGGCAGCTTGTGTTCTGCTAGAACTTTGTCCCCCTTACTTTGTAAAGTAAGAAGGAACAGATTACTAACACTGTTGTATTTTCAGAGGTCTATCTTGATTTAAGGCAAGAACTCTCTGTTGCTCCATTAATTTTTCCATTACATTACATATAAGTGCTCTATTACAACTTTGCTACAAACTTACCCAAGCAGTTAAAAAATGTAAAACACAAAATCTGAGGGCTTCTTAGGGCTAAAGGCAGCTGGACAATATTCAGGTGCTACAGGCTTAAACTGCTTTTTGGGAACAAGAGCAGTCAAGATCTCTCAACCTCTGCCAAAGAAATAGCTATTTTTCAGTACAAAAGGGTGAACATGTTAGATAAGAAGAATGTGAAAAGTGTTACTCACTTGAGGGAAGTGTTGCCATATTAGAGTATGATGAACGTGTCTGTCAGACAGCTTACCTATGTAAGGTTTCCTCAGCTGAGTCTACAAAATAGCAAAATGACTGAATTTTCTCAAGTACTCCAGTTTGATCACTGATTAAATAAATGCTAACAACTCTAACAGCATATGTAGACTCCTTCATATACATCCTTACTTTTTTGGGTCAGCAACTTGTTGTGTTTGAACTCTGGAGTTGTGTAGCACCCCAATAGATCTGGTGTGGATTAACATAAGTTATAAGATCTCAAGCCCCTTAAGGATCTGAATTTCATAGCACACTAAACTTTTTGTTTTGATAGCTGCTTAAGCTTAGTTTCCTTTCTTGTACTAACGTGTGGTTATGTTTACACAATTTTAACCCCTTTCCCTTTTTTAATGACATAGAATCTCAGGGCCTGTCTTTGATTATTTTCCTTCAAATAATCACATTTGCAAGGAATAATTTTTGCTTTCTCTTCATAAGAGCCAGAAAGGCAAGAGTTGTGTTATCTTGTTTGTCCTGTGATTTTGCCTTCTGAAGACTTCATGCTGTTGGGGTTTTATGGGGCTTCTTTCGTCGACCCCTTTACCCCAACAGCTATTGTCACACCACTCCCATTTTTCTTCTTTTTAAACTAGAATCCCAAGGAGTGCTTTTAGAAAGGCTTTCAGAGAAAACGTTTGCGTATATTCTGTGTGGGAGAAGCCAGGAGCTTCCTGTGCAGGAGCAGTTAGGCTGAGCGGTGTCCTAGGGCTGGCCATGGTTCAGAACCGTTGCAGGCAGGAGTGCTGAGGCAGATTTCTGTTCTGTCACACATAGCTGGCGAGCGGCCGTCCCCCTGCCTCCCCCTCTGCCCCCTCGCTGCGGCGCTTTGCCGGGGGCCTGCAGCTGCACACCACCGACCTCGATGACATCAACTTGGATGAAGTTGACAAACCCAAGCAGCGCGCGCCGCCACCTCCACCACCACCGCCGCCCCCCGCTGCTACCCCAGCACCACCAGCTCATCCAATTCCTGCCTCAAACACTCCACGAGGTCCAGCCCTGTTGGTAACACCAGCGTCCCAGGTGACCTCGAGATCTGTTTGGATGCATGCACCTTTACCGTTCCCCTGTGTGCCTCCCTGCCGTGATCCATCACCCTCTGTCCACTGGATCTACCCTTCTGCCCCTTGCAATGTTAAGGAAGGAATGAGGTGGTTTCTTAATTTTTTCAGTAGTGATTGCAGTCCAGAGGTAGTTTCATTTTAACATTTTTTAAATATAAGTGAGGAGAGGTTTGCTCTCCTGCCTACATACGTTGTAACCTTATCACCTGCAGATGTCCTGGGCAGAATGTATCAGTTTAAAAAAAGATAATTTGGACTTGAGTGATTAAAGAGTTAAAAAAAAAAAAAAAAAAAAAATGCAATGGCAGGCAGCAGATTTAATTCATTGTTAAATTTGAGAAAAGTATCCCTGTAGTGAAAATTACTCATAAAAGTCCTTTAAATGTGTCAACAAATTGCTTTTTTAGGTGAGAACAGCGGACGATGAAAATTCATTTAAAGTCAGAATCTCAAACTTTTAAAAAGTCAAAACCATGTAAAATAAAAAAGCAAGAGCTGGTAACCTGGTTTGACTTTTGCACTTTGAGAAAACATTAACTTTCTTCTTATTGCAGTCTGAGTCCAAGAGTATCAAATATAAGAAATCTTGTGCTAGATCTCACTGTAGGAAAGAAACAGCAGCTGATTCATCATAATTCTCTTTGCGAAGCACTGTAGTGAGAATCATGTACTTGTTCTTTTGGCAAAAGATTCCTACTTGTTTCATGCAGCAGTAGAGGATCCCATGTGGTCACTTCCTTCCTACACAATTTTCTGCATGGATTGATTGACTGCATTGTTGGGTTTTGGGGGTTTTGCATGTTTACAAAATAGTCTGTATTTGCCTGATTCTGAATGGGGTGGGGAAGGATACGCAAATTTACCACTTTTTGGTGGAAACTAGTGATTCTCTCCCTGTGAATAATTGCCGTTATGTGACCCATGAATCTCTTGTAAACTTATGTGGACCTCTGATAGTGCTTGATCTATATGGTGTATACATTTGAAGTGCCAAGAATGTGCTAGATCCACTGAAATGGAAATAACATGTTCTTAGGGATAGCAGGTTTCCCAAATTATTTGCAGAATTAAAATTATGTAAATGACCCAAGTGTACAAAATACTGTTGTTGAGAGGAGAAATACACTCTTCTAAAGATAATTGAAAATAGTCAGATAGAAGGAGCGATACAAGGAACTGCCATACTGATCTGACCCCAAATCAATATAATCTAATATCTGTTTCTGGCGGTTTGTCACTGCTAGGTATGTTAGAGGAAGGAAATTAATAATTAAGAAAAATGTGTTGGGTAACAACAAATAACCTATCATTTACAATTAATGTCAGTTTTCACTGAATATAATTAGTGTATATGAGGAAATGACTAGACTCTGAGTGAAACTAATGCTGAGCTAAAGCTGCTTTGTTTATAAGTAGATAATTCAGTATTTCTGATGTGGTTTCAGCAATGGAAGAGAAATCCAAAGCTTGAGAATTTACCCTTGCTACCTTTTACAAAGGGAGTTTTTAGCCCCACAGATAAGCAAAAGCAGTGCATTTATGTGACTTTATGGATTAAAGATCTTGTGTTTATGCCTGCTAAAGCCAAAAAATAAGACAATAGTAGTTGTCCCATAAGTTCATTTTCCTTATATCACTCAAGATCATAAATCTTCTCTACATTGCTCCATTTTTTGGTTTTAACCCAGATTGTTTCATTTCCAATTCAGCTCGAACAAAACCTGACAAAAGGAATAAAATCCTGTCAGAGACATTCTTGAGAACTAGCTATTAAAATATCTGGTATGAATTTTCTGTTTATGAAAAAAATTATTATTAGCTTTACACTTTATATGAACCCAGTGCTAAGTGTGCTGCTGTTTAGGTTGTAAGAAACACCTCCCACGTCGGCAAAGCGTCCCCTGTGTCGAGCAACCCGCTGGTATGTCACGTGCTGTTATGTGGCTGTGGTTTCCTGGACTTTCCATCTAGTGCTATTGGCAAGGAATTGTCTCACTTTGCATGGATAATTTATTTAAAATTCAGCACATGGAATGATGTGTGGGGATATATTGCAGTGCTGAAAGCACAAGTGGTGGAAGTGACTCCTAATGCATCCAAGGATTTCATATTTCAACAGCTTAGCAAAATACAGTCCGTATTTGCATGTTTTGACTGTCTGTATGTCACAGAGCATGTGCTTTGTTCTTCCATCAAGGCAAAAATTGCTACGTTCAGACTATCTTTTAAATATAATGGGTGCTAAGAAGCAAGTTTCATCTCAGAACCACCATTTGTTTGATATCTCTTTGCATTGATTTTGAGTCAGAATGATCAGATGTCCATTCTGCATCTAGAAAAAAATGTTGCTAAATTGTGCAACTCAAGGAGAAATCATCCAGTTCCAGTGCAGCTTTTACAAGCTGGTATCTGTGAATCTGTTGATTCTGATTCTTCTAAGTTCAGAATGCTTAATGATACGATGTATTTTGCAACATTTGTTGAGGCATATCCACAGGGACTTTCAAATATCTGATTCAAACTTTAAAAAAAATTATTTAAGAAAGGAAAAGGGAAAAAAATACCACAGAGGAAAAAAACTAACACACACAAAAGAAAACAAAAAAAAAATAACCCCCTAAAACCAAGAAGCTGCTTAACCCATTTGCTGGAAGCAAATAAGTAATTTCAGAGGATACAGTTTGTACCATAAGAACAATCTCTGGAGTATGTCACATTTCCTATGAGAAATATTGAGAAAATTGTCCCAAGAGTTGCTGGGGTTAAGTCAGAAACTGAACCCACAGGGCTTAGTTTTGAACTCTTTCCTTGAATAAAACTGCTCTTGATGTCAGTGGGAGTTTTGGCTGAGTGAAAAGGGTAGGATTGGGCTAGGATGTGCTGAATGATTAGGCCCTGGGTATGTCTACTTAGTGGAGTCAGGGGCAGGGAAATAACCTTACAAACCCTTGCTGTTAAATCAAGATAATTTAATTTGAAATTCTTTATGGAAAGCTGTTTGCTGCAGCCCTGCTGAATTTCATCTTAAAAGATCTCTTTAGCCATGGATTAGTTAAAATCTTATTTTGGGTTCACTGTGTTCTTACACTCTACTTTAGCAGGTTGGGGTTTTTTTCCTCTAACTTCTCATTCATTTTGTTGCCTTTCTGGGAAAAATGCCAAAAGCAGGGCTGAGACTTTTCCATAATCTTGCTGGTGAAGCCAGAGTTTAGGTGAAAAGCTACTACTTGGATGCAAGAGAAGTTGTGTTTGGGTTTGGAGTTTGTAAGCCTTAATTAAAATAATTTTGTAAGCTTTTTCTTGCATTGGTGTCATTAAATTTATTATGATAAACCATTTGAACTGAGGTGTCTTGGTGAAGTGATGGATTTGCACAAATTATGTTGTGAACTGTAATTTTCTTAAATTAACTCCATAGCAACTTGCTCCAAGTCCACCTACCCAGCGTCATCCCGGGGTACCAATAGTCTCTAAACCAGTTATGCTGCATCCTGACCCAAACTTCGTGGTCAGGCCAACAATCAAATCAGAGGCCCTGGTAAGCCTTTTAATATTCTTTCTGAGTGCTCCAGTACTGTGGGGTTTGTTTTTTACATTGTTCTTTGAGATGTTCTCAAAGAATCAATCCTTGTCCCCTCTCCTGCTAACAAAAATTCCATTATATTTCCAAGCAGTCACAAATGGTAAGTACAAAACATTATTTTTCCACTTTTTTCCATGGTAGAAAAGCCACTTCTAGTGACAATTTTTGTGGAGGGGTGCAGAATTCCAGAGCAACATAAAGCCCTAGAATTTGTGCATCTTGTTTTTCATTTATTCACAAGCTGGGTTTTATTTTTATAAATTCTGAATTCACCAGAAATGAAGTAATAGAAATTAAGTCAACTGTATTTCTCTTTTGTAAATGGTCATGAACATACTTGAAGATATATGCCTCATTATATAATTATAATTTATTTATAGAATTTATATAGATCTTTTAATTTCCAGGGGGAAAAACTCGTGTTATTATATCAGACTCCAGTATACTGGTCATGCAGTGTTACTGTAAAGTTAACTCACAATCACCTTCTTTTTCTTATTTCTTTTCCATTTCTGTTTCAAAAGCAGGTAAAGAGAAAAGTCAGAGGCTAAATATTTTAGGACCAACCGTGTAGCATCCTTGGGAATTGTAGTTTATGAGGGAAGGTGAGCCAAGGCTTACTGAGCAAAAAAAAGAGAAATATTGCTCAGACAGTTGATAATTCCCAGCTGATAGCCCTTGAAATTCACCTAAAGTAGCTGTTAGACCAATGGGTAGTATTTATTCTTGAGGGTCATCATGACTTATGCTGTTAGTATTGGATTTCTGTGTATGTTGCATGCACGTGTGTGGACACATGTATATATGCATTTGTAAGACAGTAAGCGACAGAAAACCCATCAAATTTGTATTGTATTTATTTAATTAAAAGCTATTTCTGGCAATAAATTATGTGCACAATATTCCTAGCTCTGTTTCCTTAAAACACAATGGATTTCTTTTTCACTTGAATAACTCTTGTTCCTTTATTTTTCCCAGTTACACTTTGAACAAATTTAAGTGATACTTAGTAACCACTTTTCCAACAGCCAGAGTCATCTTGAAACTTCTACATTATAAATGCACTGAATGATAATTGGAAGCAGTTTTTATAAATTGCTTAAGTAAAGGCATGGACATGAGCTAAAAATAAATCCAGATCCCTCCAGTGGAGATGTTTCCTTCAGTTGGAGCTGTCATTTTGATTGTGTTCAGTAATTTAACATCTCTAAGCAATATGAAATCCCATAGGGGAGGAATGAACAAAGTCATAATCTGCAGTTAATATCATCTAGCTCTTGAAAAAGTGTGCATTTGTGAACTAGTTTGCAAAATTGATAATACCTTTATGTGTGATCAAACAGTCTTGGTACAAATTTTAGAAGGCACTTTTTTTTTTTTTTTTTTT
>VZTR01010307.1:278242-325158 GCA_013400775.1 Chaetops frenatus | reverse complement strand
TAGTGGCTACATACCATTAGTTTAAGAAACTGGCAACAAGATCCACCTCCATAGGGAAATGTCTTTGATTTGTTATGCATGCATGCACATTTTCCAAATCACAAGTCTGCTAAAATATTTCAGATTCAATCATCTTCCTTCCCAAGCTGCCTTTTATTAGGTGGAAGATCAAAATTTGCATGGGAGCAATATTCTGGTAGGACTTTGAGAGAAAGATCAGTGTCATGGTTTGATAAATTGGTTTGGTAGACCTGATACCTCTTACCTCCATTGATGACTTAGTGCAGTAAAGGGTATTTATTCATCCTCACTGCAATGAAGTCACCATGGCGTGTGAAGTAAAACTTGCACGGATACTGAAGAGGGAAATTACTTCTATTAGTTAAAAAAAGAAAAGGCCAGTGTATGACAAAACAAACAAGACAGTACCTGCGTGCCTCCAGAAGTTTATAAGAGTTATAATTATATTTCATCAAAAGGGGAGTGGGGTGTAGTTGGTTGCTATGTGCATTTTTGTGTGTGTGTATTTAAGTTCATTGTTCAAATACAGGACCAGTTCAGCTTCTCTTAGTGGAGGAAAGAATCACCAAAGACAAAATATCATTTGCTGTCTGGTTTCTTGTCTTCCTATATTTCACATACCTTATGGAATTCCAGCTTTTGTGTCCTAATTTGGCATAATGCACATAATTTTTTCTACCTTGTATTTATCTGAATTGAACTGTCCTGAGTACCAAACTCTAGAAACTGAGGTTGATAGGTTTATTTGCTTCAAGCAGCTAATCCAGTTGGCCTATATTTGAGCAATTGACTAGTAAAGAAGATGAAAACTATGTACTTAATAAAATAGACCTGAAAGAATGCATAAAATCCTCCTCTTACCTGGAAGGTATTTGGGCCAGATAGTCTCTGTTGTGACTGAAGTAGTCTTAACTAAATTCAGGTCACAATTACCAGGTCTTTTAACAGTTGATGAAAATGAAATTATTTTCACTTCTAAATAGGGAAATGATGGTAGATGTTTAAACCTTAAGCATGGCCTTGAATGCTGAGCACTGCTCTGAGTCAAAATCTGTGCGAGCTGTACTAGATGAACTGGAATACACTCATGGTAAAGCCAGTTAAATTTTGGCTCAGAGAACAGGAGGGGATTGTTGTGATGTAGTGGTGAGATTTTCATAGAAGCAAACCCACGAGGAGTGTTATAGTCCCATCTATCACAAACATTCTGTTTTGTGTGAGTTACAAGGCCTTCATGCACTTGCTGCTACAAAAAGTTTTTCCTCCCTTATTCCTTTGCGTCTGCATGCTGAATTTCTGAAGGGAAAAAAATGTTTAAGCTTTCCTCTAATCTTCCAGATTTCAAGCCTGGTTTTGCAGGACTGAAGTCAAGACAGGTGCTTAGATACTGTGTGGCAGGGTATGCAAGAATTGGAAATTTCAGTTAGCATTANGGGTTTTTTTTTTTAGAGAGGTTCTAAAGAGATTTTAGATAGAGGACTCGTCGCTAAGTCCTCCAAGAAAAAAACTCATAGTTTGTATTAATTAAAAACAAACCACATTTCATTAACTCTAGAATATATTTTTCCAAGTAAGTAGGGCTGTAGGACACTGAGAGAAACATTAGTGAAACTAATACATAATAATTTGTTTTAAAGCAAATACAGTTTGAAAAGGTAAATGCCAGAATTCAGGTTGTAGCAAGTTGTTCTTGTTTCAGAAGACTCAAATATGTTACCTGATTGGCTGCAAGGTTTTGAGTGGAAGCTAGAGAAGTGTCAGTGTTGTTTTGTATAATAATATGGGGGTTTAGCCCATTTCATTTTTGAAAGTTTTTGTAGGCTCATAATATATTCCGTATTTTCACGATTCCAAACTACACTGTACCATTTTGCAAGAATACTGGAAGTGACAGAAAAACAGAATGAATATGGAATTTAAATCCTTGAAGCCAAACACAATAAAATAAAATCCATTTAATAATGGAATTCTCCTCTTCAGTATAGGAAACCCCTGGCAGAAAAGCAAATCTTAAATGTATAAGCATATATTTCTCATGACCTCTCAATATTTTGGAAATTACTGTCTGCCATTTTGTCCATGTTTAGGGTTGGGGTTTTTAATTATTTTTTTTCTTTCTTTTTCATATATCATGGACAAGAGACCCAAGCACTGTTTTATAGAAATGAGTTGTAAAAGCACTCATGGAAAATATTTTTAAGAAATCTTGTGGTATGGAAATGTGCATTACTTACGTTGTTTCTCTAGAATTCTTCCCACTTTGCATTCAGTACTATTTCACTGTGTGTTTTCTCATTTTGAAATGGTACAGGGAACAAGCACTGGTAAGTGCACGTGTGATTCAGTCCCTAGGAGAGCAAAACAAGCAGTAAGATAATTTATGAGTAGGTGATACTTATTTACAGCAAAAAGTTAATACCTGGTTTGGCAATTTTCTTTCTTTTGCAGCCACAAGAGATGTTTAAAAGGATGGTGGTTTACAATTCATCATTTAGATCTAACAAAAAACAAGTAAAATAACATTTTCCATGTTTTGTGTGGTACTTCTTGTTTGACTGATCATAGATTTAAAACTTTCCTTTCCAATCCTGTTGCTCAGTTTCTAAAACAGAAGATGCAAAGCAGCACTACTGCATGAGAACTGCTAGTCTTTGTAAGTTTTAAGTGTGTGCCTGTGGCTCCTGCTAGTCTAGGCAGAAGAATGATAGCAGAGTCTTTCAGGTTGAACCATCTGTAACTACTTGGTAACTATGGCTAATTGCAACCTTTAAGATAGTTGAACACTGACAACTGATCTGATACTGATATTCCTAAGATTTCCTTGTTTCTTTCAGTGTCCAGCTGCAATACTTTATTAGTTTAACAAATAGAGCTGTCATCATAACAGTGTTACTGGTAGGAAATCAGAGGAACTGGTGGTGGAAAGCACTTGTTCATTCAGTCTTCCTATATTGTGTAGGATTTTCTTACTGCATTTCTACTTTTGTTGCTTTCCTCTGTCATAATGATGAAGTTTCCATCTCTTCCTCTTTGGTTGCCTGGTGGTTCAGTAGGTGGTTCCTTAAGAAGTGAACTTCAGGATAGACTTCTCTGCTGCTGTAAAATGTGCTGGTTTCTGTACAAAACCTCTTTGTTAGTGTAAGCTAAGTTAGAGGCATTGACATGTTATAGGAAAATTTGGCACACAGTAATTAGCTCACAGTGTGAGCTTTTGAGCAGTAAATCATTAAGATTAATAATATTTTCTCCTTCTTTATATCAGTTTCAATTTATATGTAGAAGGGAAACTGAAAAAGATGCAGCTTTGAGATTATTTATTGGCCAGTGAATGCCCATACGTTCTGAATATACAACAATCATGTTCTCAAAAGAGGTGATTTTTTGAAAATTTTGTTTTATCTGGTCATGAATTTCTCTTTCAATTGTTTGTTTTTATTGTTGCTTGGGTTTTTTTTATTTGTTTGTGGTTTGTTGTTGTTATTTCAGGTCTCAATTGCTCTTGACTATTGTTGTTAGAAACCAGTGAACCAATAACATTAGTAGAAGTGCTTGTGTTTTAGAGGTTGTTTTTCTTTAAATAGTAACTTTAGCTTTCACCTGGAAGTCCAGACAGAGAGTTGTTTCAGTGCAGTCAAATATTTTACTGTTTCATTTTCAACTTAGGCTCAGTCCTGTGAATGTTTTTGTAAGTCAAAAAGGGATTTGAATGGTCTTAAGTCTTTCACTTGAAACATCCTGAGTGGTGGGAGGGTAGGCTTAGGACTGTGCTTTCCACATGGTCTTCCTTGGTTCATTAGTCCCTGCTGGGATATGGAGTGCACTCTCTGATCTCTGAATTTGTGGTGCCCATTTCAGGGAAGATTTATTACAATGCAGTGCATGTCTTCTTCCTGTCGTAGAGATACTTGTACATTATTGGATCCAGACCATATCTCTGATACATGGTGGTATGAACCCAAGGGGATGACAGTTTAGCTTGAATATTAGGAAATGGTTTTTCACCCACAGGGTGGTTGGGCATTGGAAGGGGCTTCCAGAAGCACCAGCCTGACAGAGCTCAAGAAATGTTTGGAAAAGGCCCTCAGGCACATGGTGTGACTGACTGTGCAAGGCCAGCAGCTGGATTTGATGATCCTTGTAGGTTCCTTCCGACTCAGGATATTCTACGTTTCTATGACTTTTGCCTGCAAATTGGCTTTTTGGTGATTTTTTTTTTATTTTGTGTGTTTGTTTTTGTGGAGTTCTTTGAATTTTTTCCTGTTTAAAGATTATTTTCCCAGGAAAACTTCCTTCAAGGGCAACATCTGTTTTTCATGTGGACAACCTGGGACAGAGTTCACTGACTTCCTTTAAGATTACATAATGATTTAGTGACTTGGCTGAGATTGGATCTCTTTTCTCTAAATTGCTTGCTCTGAAGCCATAGATATCTACTTTAGCCATGATCCCTAAAGGCAGTGTTCATTCAGTTAATCAAAGTATTAATTGTTTAGGTAGCTGTCATTGTAAAATATTTCTCTAATAGTTTTAGTTAAATGGTTCATAATATTGATGCACTTTGTAAATTAATGAATGATTGATTTAAGTTTTTCCCCCAGGATGAAATTCTGCCATTGCTGATGTCTGTGATGAAACTCCCATTTATCTGGTTAACAAATGTAATGCAGTGTAACAAAGTTAATATAAGGCAGTGCTGTTAAGGATGAGATCAGAATGCCGAGGGTCATTCATAGTCACATCAAAATTATGCAAATGAAAGAGGTGATAAAGAGTATAGCAGAGGAGACATTAGTGTTTTCTACTACAATTTTGCCATTTAACAGCCAGCCCTTAAATATACCACAGGAATCTCAAGCTGTGTGTTTTGCTTACAAGTGGAAAAAGGTTTAGCTTGAGTTTGATAGTGGAATAGTTTTTGTTGTCGAATTGATCCAGTACAAAAGAGGGCAATAATGAATATATCAGGCTTGATGATCCACTGAACCACTGGTCTGTGTAAGGTATTGGCTAGCCTGGTATGACTGCAGAGGGCTATGTGGCTCTGTGTTCCCCTATCACCAGGTTATTGCAGCTTGAGGCCACAAGAGTGGGAACTAGGTGCCTCAGCAAAGATTTTCTTAAGTTTAGAAGTCCTTACTTTAGCATGCAGGGTAAGTGCAGAGCTTTTATAAATCCCCAGCACTGGCCATACAGTCTCACCCAGTAGCTAATAATCATCCTTAAGAAACTGCCACTCAAACACCATTGACTACTAATTGCTGATGCAGGAACTTCCATCCTTGCAGAAAAGGTAACTCCTGCTTCTCCCTGCAGTCTTGGTCTGACAAGAATTAAGCACTAGGTTTTGTGGGTCCTCTCAAAGCTTAAATCTTACTGCCTAACACCAGTATTATCTTCTGCATTTCAGACATTCCCTGACAAAACTCTTAAGTCCTCCAAAGAACCACATGAAAACAAAAATCATATGGTTGTCCTGCAAATTTTCCAACAAATTATTGTCCTGCACTTGCTTGTGGTATGGAGCCAGGTTCCTGAAACTCTACATCAAGGAGAGAAGGGGGCTGAAAAAGGATCCTAAAACCCAGACAGTGTGGAGTAGTGTTGCTGACAGGGGAATTGAAGCCTGTCGTTTCTACATGTTATCATCCAACATGTTGATAATCCCAAGAAATGTTGTTCCAAAGAGTGTGGCAGAATATATCTGCCTATGGTGCTTTCAAGATTTGTTTCTGTTCTGTCAGGTGTAGAGAGGAACTGTGGAGCTGACAGAGTGGTAAACTCTTTGTCAGAACTGCTTCACGATATGACCAATTCAAACTATTGAGGTTTTGAAATGTCTTCTGACTGTCAGGATGGACTCTTTGCTGTCTCTCTGTGCTTTTCTGCATTTACTGTCTTCTTTCATAACTTACAGAATTACATGTTCTCTCACTAATAAATGAGATGGAGTTTGTGTGTTAAGTACGTGAGTGAGTTGCTGGTTTTGCAATTAAATATCATTTTATTCTCAGGGCTTCCAGAAGTATGTGGAAGATTTTGATCCATATTCAATGGTAAGGAGAGAATCTGAATGTGCTTCACTGTTTAATATTAAATACTCTGAAAAAAAAAAAAAAGCCAAAACCTTGATTTTGAGGGCTGGGAGTAGGTAAGATTGTTAGTTGTTGCTTTTCTGGGTCTTGTGTATTTGTCTTTTCTAGTCATGTTTAACAGGAGAGTTCTTGCAGGAAAAAGTGATGTGGCTTTCTGATCTCTCTCTTAACACTATTTTAGAGGAGGGAAAGGTTCCTTTTCCCCCAGAAACAACATAGATCAGCCTAAGTGTTTCATGTTTCCAAAGTGGAAATGATTAATCATTATATCTTTTCACAGTTTACCCCAGATCAGATTATGGGAAAAGATGTACGGCTATTACGAATAAAAAAGGTAAACACCACGTTGATTGGTTGATATTTAAAGGCTTAATGTAAGTATATGATATACAACATCATTTACTGGGAAGAAGAAAAGATTAAGCTCCTATTAATGGCAAAAATTAACAGACTTCTGAATTATAACTGTCTTTTTTTCATAGGAAGGATCACTGGACCTTGCAGTCGAGGGAGGAATTGATTCTCCAATTGGAAAGATAGTTGTGTCTGCCATCTACGAGGATGGTGCTGCAGACAAACATGGTGAGCAGCAATGGGAAATTTGAATGCTGCTGCAAAGTATGTCCTTACACTGGCTGAGAATGGTTGACTGATTGCAAAGCCTGGTACTGAAAGGCTCACTTAGAGTGTCCAAGGAGCCAAGTTCTTTCTCAAGTCTAAGGGCAGCCCACATGTGCTGCTTAAATTATTAATTATGTAAAATTTATAAAAATCAACACCTGATTCTCTGGTGTATTCTTTAATCAAGGAACATGTTTTCCATTATTTCAGGATTTCCAAGTAATGACATTTGTAGTACTTCCATATACTACTTTAAATAGCAATTTGTCTAGTTAAGCAGCTGGCTGTACTCTCAAAACCCAGCTAAAGGCCAGAGCCTCTGAAGCTTAAGTCTCTAAAGGCACAAGAACATGCTCACCAACACATCTGAGCTTTGGACCCATTGGGAATTATCTCCCATCCTTTAGAGCTCTTGTGGTCAACAGAGAGGGTAATATTCCCTTGCACTGCCTTTGCTGTCCTTGTCCCAGCCTGCACCTAAGTTCAAGCCACTCCTGCTGTGAAAACATCTCCGTTATTTGATCTCCTTGTTGCTCTTTTTGACCCTTCACTCTTTTTAGGATCTCTCATAACTGAGGCTGTCCTCTTACTACCCTCTTCAAATCCAGTCACAGTTAACTGGTTGTGTTTCATTCCAGGTTGGCAAGTCAAAATCAGTTCTAAGGAAGAAACATTATACGCTTGCAAAGCAATGACAGTCATGCGAACCCTTGAAAAATGCCATTTTTTTCCTTCAGTAATTTAATTAATTTTGCCATTTTTATAGAATCACACAATATATTTGGGTTAGAAGGGACCTTCATCTAATTCCAAGCCCCTGCCATGGACCAGGACACCTTCCCCTAGACCAGGTTGCTCAAAAGCCCCATCCTACTTGGCCTGGAACACTTCTAGGGATGGGGCATAGTAGTACTAGCCTACAGGCAGTGACAATTTGTAAGATGTACACCTGGGTTACCCCAACAGGAAAACTGCTACTGTGAAAAATCTTATTGAACTAGTTTCTTACTGGTCATGGTCAATAAGATATTAGTTTGGCTTTGACATGCTTAAAAATTCATTTGGTGTTTGCCTGTAGCAAACTTCGTACAATTTTTAGTGCAGACTTTCACATCCAGTGAGAACACTTTCCATTATAGTCAGTACTGCACAAATATGGCAAAGACTACTAGAATTTTCTTTTGTTTACATGTATATATAACACATTTGTCTTTTCCCCAGGTGGCATAGTGAAAGGGGATGAAATACTGGCTGTAAATGGCAAGATATTAATTGACAGCAAGCTGGCAGAAGCACAGGCAACTCTAGCAAAAGCTTGGAACATGGGTGGGGTAAGTAACCTGGAACACTTCTCCATGCTACCTGTAGAGCTCATAGGAGAGATATGTTTCTATCATGACAGTGTCATGTCAACACAAGGTTACAAACATCAGAAATAGTGGGTATGTCAGGTACTCCCAAGGTGAGCTAAAATCTGCAGAAGGTGTTGTTGTGTAGCATCTCTGGAAAATGTGTGTAATTTACTGGGAAGTTTCATAGCACTTAGCCACATGTCAAGATTGGTATTTAAACACACTACATTCTGAGTGTTTATAGTACCCTTATCGGTAGAATCACTCTTTGATATCGAAAATTACTTGCAAGCTGATTGGAATTTTCTGATAATAGCTTATTTGTGATTTCTCAATGTACAAGCAGCACTTGTATAGTGTTTCCTCAGCAAGAATTGTATTCATTCCTCAGATGAGCAATACAGGATGATTCTTAGGATGAATTTTTTTTTTAAATCTTGTTGCAACAGTAGATTTTTCTTTAATTTCAAGATGAAAATCAAGCAGCTCTATCTTTAAATGGTTTTCCTATAGAAGTGTCTAATAGAAACCTTGCTGCTTCTCCCTGTGGTTTCCCAGCAATAGATTACCTCCCTGATTCTCTATTTGACATTCGTGGTGGCCCACTGGCCACCTCTAAAAGCAGTATTTAGCAGCAGATGTTTACCTGTGCTTTTATTTTTCAGGACTGGATTGACTTAGTCATTGCAGCATCACCTCCAAAAGAATATGATGATGAAATGTAAGTGCATAAGGTTTTTCCTCTGGGGATTAAAAGCTGAGTAACAATAGCCAGTTTGCTTTTTTTTTGTCGCACATTTTCACGTATCTTCTTCTTATGGACTATATAACCTCCTACTTTACATGGTTGTAACTTGATAGTTTAAGTAGCTGTCATGCATTACAGCAGTGGTTCCCAGACTGCAAAATTGTGATTCTCAGACTCGGTTGTACGTGACTACACACTCATACTTTCAGTTTAAAGTTTGAGGATTTGGGGCTTGGTTTTTTTTAGACATTACACTTAAGTTCAGTCTGAATCATTTACTCATATTCCCATAGATAATAATTTAGGGAAACAAATCCCTATAAGCATTCTACATCACCACCAGATGTTTAATTCTGTTGTTTGTTTAATTAGATTGCAGTTAATGTTCTTGACTAAGCAAACTTATGTGTTAAATTTTCAAAAGAGATTAAGTGGTTTGGGTGTCTTGGCAATATGTGATGTTCACAGAATCCTTGTTTTAACATAATCAGTATATGTGTGAAACAGGAGAATCCATAGCTACAAGTGTGATAGAAGTATCAAGTTGATACAACTTGCTTTACTTTGGACAAACAATTTCAAAAGCCAAACTCATGTTTTCTAGTTTGATTGAAGAAAATATTTGAAAATATCCTTACAACAAGTAAAATGGCAGAGCAAGGCTTTGTAGTCACTGCTAACCTGGGCTCTTGGTCTATCCAGAATACTGGAGTAATATTTGCTATAAATCAGTTCTACTGGCTAACGCCAACTGTAGATTGATGTAAAATTTTGTTTAATAGCTGTGCATAAACTAACAGGCAAGGAAATAACAGTCACTGTTATTTTTGTTTTCACATCCTGTATATTTAGCCCTACCATTCCCTCATCAGCAGTCAGTCCCAACACACAGAGAAAGGTTTTTGAAGGCAGTGCACCTGTCTACAGACAAGGGTATCTCCTGCAGCTGTAGCCACTGCAGTGTCCCTCACGGTGAATAGCACACCTGGCTTAACATGACTGGCCATTGTGAGGCTGTGTTATTTTTTTCAGCATGTGCCTGCCTGTGCATTGCTTGCCATGCTTGATTTTGTTCCTGGCATGCTGGAGCTGGAGTGTTCTTTGGGCTTTTGCCATGCCTCTGCTATTAAAATATGAGTATTTAGTTCCTACTTCATAAAGTCCCTCAGAGATCCTCTGCAGAATTGGTTTATCACCTGCCAGACTACTAAATAAATAGGCCCTGTCTAAACAAATAGGATTAACCTAAGGTTTTTTCCTTATCTGTGGACCACTACTGTGGCTTTGTAAGTTCATAAGTATATAAGGAACTACGAATTATTTTCTTGTCAAGGCTTGTCCAAAGAACAAGTTTCCACTTGTATTGTTCACAGTGTGCCTGTAAAAAAGTATTCATGAGTGTTTGGTTTTCACTGAAGTTTGTCTCTGTTAATTTGTCATATACCTACACAATGGGTTTGCTCTGAAATTATCCTTGTCTCGGAAATTTGGTTTACTCTATTTGGTTTCTCTGTGGCTGTAATCACTGTAAGTATAGTCATGGATCTCTAGAACTACCAAGGTATGATTTCTTGTTACATGTCAGTCTTTTCAACTATTACTTATAATACAAGTCAAAATTACTTAAGATCCAGTTCAAAAACTGGTTAAAAGCTGCATGAGAGATAACATCATGTTCCTCACTATCTTTTTCTGTTTTTCCACAGGACATTTTTTTAAGGAAGACTACAACTGTTGAAATTGAGTCTTTCCTCTGTGGAAACCCGCTGCTCAGTAAATTAATAGGAAATCAATAACCACATGAAATGCATCTTTGTTGACTGACCTGTAAATTGAACTAGAGACATTCGATTCTTCAGATAATTTGAATAATGAATTATCATTCCATAGACATACAGCAAAACTTCTTTTTTTTTTTCCAAGATGATTGAAAAGAAGTGCTGACCAGCACAGTTCAGTCTGTGAGTGCTCAATATTTTTTTGATATTTTGAGATGCCAAATTTTGCAAATTATCTTTCAGTTTTCCTGGAAATAGGCTCTAAAATGACAAATGAAGATAGAACACAGATGTCTGTTCCCCCATGCAACACTTGTGAATACACATTCACAGGCCAGTTTGGGTGTGAAAAGAATTATATTTTTAATCCCTAGATAGTGATTTTCCTGGGAAAATGAGAAAGTACACAGGTAACTTCTGTTCTCACTCATGTTCTTGTAGCTCTCTTAATGTCCAATTTTGTATCTCAGTTGTGAGGTTTTTATATTCATAAAAGCCTGCTGGTGGAAGAACTGGAAATACCAGGAATGCGAGCATTATAAAGAATAATTTTTATTGTGTTGCCCATACACTATAGAGAATCTTCTGTACCCACAGAGTAAATAATTAGCAAGTAGTTCAGATAAAATCATTATGCGTAGTCACATTCAGACTCCTGAGTATTGGTACTGGTGGCAACAATTCCTCCCTCATATAGTCATGGGTGGAAAATCTGGGTGTGATTCACAGTCTGCTGTTTTGTACTTTGTTCTCAGTGAGCCTATATATGTGACTAAATTGTGCAGGAAGCCACCAAGTGTAACATTTTACTCTTGGTGATGGTATATCTTAAGTTTGAGTAAATTCCTCAAGACCATAAAATCAATACCAGCTGGGCTTTAAGTATCATTACCGTTGTAGACTTAGTAATTATATTATCAAGATACCTTCCTAGAAATGTCATTGTCTTCCTCCTTCCTTGTACCTGCCAGTTTGTATTCTGTTTTTCGTGTTTTGTTTAGATTTTTTTCACCTGTTCTAGTGAGAGACAGTTTATAGTTCATTGGCATATCAAATTCTCACTTGCCTTTTCAAGGTTTGGAAGCCCTCCTCTTCTCCAGCATGTAAAACTAACAATTATATTCCTGAGAATTCTGTACTTATAAGCAGATGCTTACTTACATTGACTTTCTTTATTTGCAGTATTCTTCCAGTATGCCAATTATGTGTGTGGCAGGATATTTATGTTAGAATATTTAAAGTGTAATTAATCCAGAAATAAAATTGCATTTGCCAAAGGAAAGAGGTTTAGTTTCCTGTTTGTCTCTGGGTTTGCTCATCATAGTAATAGTTAATCTCCTAAAGGACGCAGATTTCTGAATTTTTCTTCAATTACAGAACCACTTGCAAGAGATTGCCACCCTTGTAGACCTTGAAATTCACTCAGCACAGAAGGGAATTGTCCCTTGGCTGAACTGCAGTAATATTTTATGGAGTTTTTGGGGGCAAATCTGGTCCTTTGATAGTTGGCAAGCTACTGAATATAGTTTGCTATGGTGTATTTTTTTGCTAGGTCTTAGCATGCATCTACCCAGAGCTGTAGACTTCCTAACCACAAACTAATCTAAATGCTGAGTGCACCAATATCAGCACCAGAAGGGAACTGCAGCAGGGTGTACTTCTATTGCTCTGGTTCCCAGTTGCCTACATACTGCAACCATCTGGACCATATGACAATGCATCAGAGAGATGGGTTGTGCTATCCAATGTTCTCTCAAGGGCCGCTCGGATGTTTTGTAGCAGCAAATAAAGAGGCACAGTAATGCACCAGCAATGAACTTCAGCCTGCAACCGGTGCTTGATAGTGCTAAACTCTGTCTCAACACACTAGGAAACATAACACAACAAGACTTACAGGTTAGATATTAGAACTATTTCTACTGGTTTTATTTTTTCAGAGACAGAAGGAGCATAGAAGACTGAGCTGGGAAATCTGTGGGAGTACCAGCAGTTGAGTTGCAGCCTTGCTTGTTAGTCACAGAACTATCTTTCTTCTCCCCATCTACCCTGTTAACTTGATTTGCTTGGATACAGCTTAAAATGCATGAGAGACTGTTGAGGAAATAGCTCCTGCTCAGTACCCCAGGTAAATTAAGAAAATATTGCTTTAAGAGTTTAACCTGTGTTGGTTTAGGCAGTGTAAGGAGGTGGTGTCAGGAGAAAGGAGCCTGACGCTTCTGAAATCTTAAAATGATCTTGAGCCATTAGCCAGGTAGTTTTTTACTGTATTTCTGACTTTTAGTGCCGTAGGACTTCATCCCATCTTTTGTTTGCCAGGTAGCTCAAGGGGGTGGAAAACACTACAAGAAAATGCATTTTTCAAGCAGCTTCTCTTTCAGTTATTTTGATGTGTGTGAGCAGTGTCCCAGGTGTAAATAATTTAAACAGGGGTGGTGCCCATTTTGAGTTGCTACTGCATTGGTCTTTGGTGGCTGTAAGTCATTACATGTGCCTGTGCCTCACCCCTGTTCAATGAAGCCAGCTTTGGAAAGATGACAGTAAATGAGACTTTCTCTTTTTCAGCCAATGCTCAGTTTCCTTTGGGAGTATGGAAACTGTGACCTGATGCACGAAGCAGGAAGAAGTCCAAGTACTTCACTGACAGTATCACGAATGCTTCAAACCACTTTTAAGAGAAGATGGTTTTTTGTTTTTCATTTGCTGTAATCTCAGAGGGAATATGTGTAGTTTCTCAGAGCTGTTTGTTTGGTTAAGACCGCCAAACCCCACTATCTCTCTCTATGGGATAATAACCCAGAGGAGGACTTTCTCAGAACTGTTAACAACCATTCTTAATCTCTCAGGAATTTCTTGGCCACACTGTCTCTAGCAAACCCCTCACAGTTGCTGAACTGGAGCATGAATTACATTAGAGACTTGTGACTTTCACATCTGCTCTGCGAGCCTGTGCGTGCCTGCGTGCAGGCAAAAAATGTGAGACCCTATGGATCAGAACCATGGCATGCATTACAGGATAGGAAATACCATGGTTTATTACTGATATGGATATTAGCATAGGGAAGTTTTTGATCTATTTATTACTGCCATTCTGCTAATTCATAATTTAACTGCTATTTATCATGTGGCCATGGCATCTTTTAGAAATTGTGCATACATTTCAGAGAAGCTATGATTTTTAAGAAATGCTCTATTCCCAAACAAATGGGCAACATAAGGAGAGGTGTACACATGTACATACACCAGTAAGGTTTTTTAAAATCAACTTAATTTGAAGAGCGTATATGTATAAATAATCTCAGCACTTCAAAAATATGAGAAATACCTCTGAATATATATAAGTTGTTATAAACCTTCTCATCAAAAAAAAAGAGTGAAAAATCATGGTTTTGTGTCAAAGGATGCCTATCTGGTGATAAGGAGCTCAATATGGAATAGTTGATAGAGGTTTTCCTGTTTGCTTTAGCTGTATGTTGACCTTGATAAAGTGTGGTCAGACTTTGGGTAGCTGCTGTGGAATTCTTAGACATCTTTCACCACAGAAATATTTCCCTGGGATCTCTGTTGATATGAACATGCACCTTTACACCATCTAAGGACCAGGTCTAGTGTAGAAAAATCAGTGTCTTAAATGTAAGCACCTGACCCTTAGGATAATAAATCAGATGAGTCCCTTGTAATCAGTTTATGGTAAGTTAATAAGTGCTTGAGCCTCATACTGAGTTTGACCTTCAGTGTTTTTCTGCACATCTGCCAATTTTATCTTTTGCCATTGTCCTTGTTGTCAGGAGGTTTCTGCTTTTCTGACTGACAGAAATTTCTTTCACAAATTTCAAAATTGCTTTTCTGCAGAATTGAGATCTGAGGTGGCTCCAGGTGGGCTGTTCACAGGGCCATGCAAACTTTTTTAAGGAGACAGACTAGGATGCTTTCTTTCATTCCTCCAGGCAAGGCATCTAAAGGTTTGCCTGTGCTGGAATACTGGGGGCCTCTGCTGGAATACTGCTTCCTCTATTACCAGATCTGCATTTGATGTGTTATCGAAGGACACAGATAATAGAACAACAGTTAGTTAAGGCTCAGGGTCTACTTATATTTACAACAAGGTAACTTGGGTTATTTTTGGTCTCTACTGAAATCATCTAGGATGAAAGACGAAGTGGAGACAGACATAGGAAAAGCAATCAATAAAATTTCTGTTCCCTAGAAAGGAAGTATTTGAAATGTGAAGCTTCAAAGGATCATGGCTTCAGTTAAGAAAAAAGTGTTCCCCAAACTGTGATGACGGATGCATACCATAATAGTGTAAAAGCCACCAGAAGGAAGTTTTAAGGAATTCAGTAAGTTGCAGACTGGCAGCTCTTGCATATGGAAATCTGAATGCCTGTTGGTAAACTCAGAATGTTTGTCTACATGGAAAAAACATGGAATCTGATGTCCTACAGAGAGCTGTTTCATGATTCACAAAATCTGCTGCATGATTAGCAATGGGTATGTATCCCTTGCACACCTGAACTGTGCTTGATAGATGTTTGCCACTTAGAAAGCAATCAAAGACTAGAACAAACAAAGCACTTCAGTATGTGCTTAAATTTAAGCATATGAGCCAATCCCATTGACATAGGTTGAGTTCAATAATCCTACTCAGGCTTAAGTATTTTGCTGGATGGAGGCCTGAAGGCAATTGATGCCTTAGTCCTGGACATTCTTAGTGTGGAAATTTGTTAATGCTAAAGTTCTTGTATTCATACTGAATTTTAGTTCCTCCTCCTTTTCTCAAATAATCTTTAAAGGTTATTTCTCCCACTAGCTCCCACTGCCCACTTTCTTGGCTTGTCCTCATCTTATCTTTTCTCACCATTTCTCTTCCAAACATCAGTAAAACTCATTAGTCTTCAATAGCTATAACAGAGATTGTTTATATGGTGCTTAGGGTAAAGTTTGGGAGAAAGAGATTGAGATTCTCCCAACATAAACTGAATAAGACAGAAACCAGACAGCTTTTTTGAGGACAAGGACTCTTCTAAACAGTAAGGAAGTAAGAGGGAAAGTTGCTAATGGTTATTCTTTATGCACAGCTACACACACACACACACACATGTAAAACCAAGAGAGTTTCAAACTAAAATTTCAAACCAAAATTTTCCTGACGTTTTGTTCTCTTCCCCCTGCCCTTCCCTAAGCAGTTCTGGATGCTTTAGCACTGAGACATGCTGGCAACAGCTTGAGGCTCTTGAGAATTAATGCCACTTAACAGAGTGCAAAGAACACTAGATATAAAAATTTTAGAAACACTGGAGAGAAAATTAAACTTTGACTAAAATCTTGTAATAAGTATTTCCCTGACAGACTGAAATATCTTTTTGGGGTTATCCTTTAAAATTAAGAAGATTATAATTTTGCAAATATCTTCCCCCACCAGTAGAAAATGTGGAATTTTCAGAGTGGAGACACCCAGATTTTAATTAGCAGCAATTTTAATCTCAAGGAAGGACAGAGGGAAAGAGAGGAGAAATGCATGTTAGCATTTTGATTATTCACAAAGAATTGTGGTGAAGCAGATCTCTCAATTATTAACCTGCTAGGTTAATCAGGCAGCTTCATCTTTATGCTGAGGAGTGACATACATAGCAGGAATCCAGATTGAGAGAAGGATACACAAGTCTTATCTCCAACTAACATATAAATTTGTCATCAGTAATTTCAGAATTTACAGGTGGGTGCAAAAATATATATATAATGTTGTTTTTCTTCTTGGAGAATTTGATCACAACAAATTTCTGTTAACACTTGTAGGGCTGATTGAAACAGAGGTGGTGGGCATATTTTTGGTTGGATTATTCACAGGGAAAAGTTAATTGAGTGTATTAAGTTGCCATTAAGTTGTAATGATTTGTCCCAGATTGTACTGCTGCAGAAAAGCTGTGTTTGTTTGTTGTTAACTGTGACAATACTCACGTTTCTTTGCCTCTAGCCAGACAAACAGATGCAGAGATGGCTTTTTTCTATTATGTTATTGAAGTACATCAGGAATAGTATAACTTCTCAAGGATAAAATTACCTGGTATTGCCTTTTCTAATGATGTCTTTAAACCCATGTGTACATGAACAGATGTTTAAAAACCATTGTAAGTAGATGAAGAAAAGTGGCTAGATTTATAAATGACACAAAGGGACAAAATGCTTGCCTTTCTTTGCACTAGGACAGTGCAAGTGACTTCTACACAAGGGACATCACCATTTTTCTAGGAAGCAGATAACACCTGAGGATTAAATCTCAACTATTCTTTCTTTATTATTGATGTGGTCTCTTAATCACAGGGCAATGATCACTATAGTCAGCTGTGTTCCCAACTGTGGAAGAAAGAGGAGTTTTTATCTAGTTGCAGCACGATCCTTTCCTTATCTTACAATATCTTGAGCCTTCATGGCCCAAACTACAAGCAAATGGGGAAATGGCAAGTGCTTTTTAATGATGTGGTGAAAAGAACAGTTGGTTCAGAATTTAAGTTCAGTTTGTTAAAGAAGCCATGGCAAATTCCAGGTGTCCCAGCCCACAGCTAGCAATTATTTATTCGTAACAAGCGATCTTACTTTTACTGCCCAGTTACTGTGAGCATGTCCTGAGGATGTGTCCCTGGCACACATGAGAGGATCATCCCTTGTGAGTGCTCTCCAGCTGGATGTGGTTGTCCTTGCCTCCAGTGCGTTGCTGTTACACTGCAGATGAAAAACAGACAGTGAGAGTTGCACGTGAGAAACCTCCATGGCTGAGCCTCAGCACTTGACATCGCTCTTCACATGTAGGCTGCCAAAATGCAGACGTGCAGAACATTTCCACTGGCTCCTATTGCTGCCTTATCACAGGAGACAAATATAGCCTAGGGAAAGCATGCTGAGAAAGGTTACCTACAGCCGTGAGAGAGAGAGGGAATCGGGAATAATTCCATGTGGGAGGGAAGATCAGCATGTGGGAATTATGCCCTGCATAGGTGGTTCTCTTTGTAGTGTCAGGTGGGCAGCCAAGGGTGTTTGTGCCTGCACATGGCTGCTCAGGCACCAGCCATGACTTAGGTTGAGAAGTGCCTGGGACTGTTTTAACATAAGTCTCTACCCAAAGAGACTCTGCAAATTCTCTACAAACTAATTCCTGTAAAGAAAGGCATTTCTATCTACTATGTTATACAAACTGGTCTCATAGGCTGTTTATTCTAAAAACTAGAGAACCCTACAGTGTTCATTCATGTTACTGGTCAAATTTCATTATACCCTCAGGGGGATTTCATCTCTATCAGCCACAGTTGTGTTTACAGTTTTTGCACACTACAGATTGACTGCTGCAGTCACCAGTCAGCACTGTTTTCATATCTAATGCTACAGATTCAGAAAGTGCAACATATGCTGTTATGGAAAGAAAACATTGAACTTCAAGAATTTTTTTTTCCAGAAAATCTACAACAAAAGAATATGGTTTCTCTTTTAAGAAGAGACTTGCAATATAAAACATTATCTTCAGCCTTGTGGTATGTCCAGTCAAGAAAAAGTAGTACCTGAGTGGAGGGGAGAACTGCTTCTGAAGGAAACGGGAATTATTCTCTTTATAACCACTGTCAGGAACACAAGAAAATTTTCCAAATTTTTTATTTACCACAACAGTGTAGATTTTTTTAAATTATATGTTTTCAGAACAGGCACATCATATTCCTACTAAGAGCTCATACTTTCCTCAGAGCTGTTCTTATAGAGAGATCTGCAGCTGCTTTACATCCTGCTCTGATGTGAGTACCTAGAATTGTTTGCTACCTCTTCTATCATAATAGTGCCTGTAAATGTCACTCAGCATCAGATTCCTGATATGTTTTAAACATTGTCCCACCTCTAAACATTCTTGTTTTCAGAGAGAATAATCCTACGTAGGAATAAAATCAGATCACAAAATAGTTTAGTTTGGAAAAGATCTCTCGTGTCATCAAGTCCAACCATTATCCCAGCACTGCCAAGTCCACTACTAAACCATGTCCCTAAGCACCACATCTAAATGGATCTTAAATAACCCCAGGGATGCAGACTCAACCACTTCCCTGGACAGTCTGTTCCAGTGCCTGAGAACTCTTTCAGTGAAGAAATGTTTCCTAATATCCCATCTAAATTTTCCCTGGCACAACCCTTGGTCATCTTCTCTCATCCTGGGAGATCAACCCTCACCTGGGTACAGTCTCCTTTCAGGCAGTTGTAGAGAGAGAGACGAGGTCTCCCCTGAGCCTCTTTTTCTCCAGGCCAAACACCCCCTGCTCCCTTAGCTGCTCCTCACAGGATTTGTGCTCCAGACCCTTCACCAGCTCCCATTTCCTTCCTCTGGACTCGCTCCAGCCCCTCAGTGTCTTTCTTGCAGTGAGGGGCCCAGAACTGGACACAGCCCTTGAGGAGTGGCTTCACCAGTGCCAAGTACAGGGGGACAATTCCTGCCCTGCTCCTGCTGCTGATCCAGGCCAGGGTGCCCTTGGCCTTCTTGGCCACCTGGGCACTGCTGGCTCATGTTCAGCTGCTGTCACCAGCACCCCCAGGTCCTTTTCCACTGGGCAGCTTCCCAGCCCCTCTGCCCCAGCCTGTGGCACTGCCTGGGGTTGTTGTGACCCAAGGACAGGCCCCAGCTCTTGGCCTTGTTGAACCTCGCGCCATTGGCCTCGGCCCATCGGTCCGGCCTGTCCAGATCCCTCTGCAGAGCCTTCCTGCCCTCCAGCAGATCAACACTCCCACCCAACCTGGTGTCACCTGCAAACTGACTGAGGGTGCCCTCGATCCCCTTATCCAGATCATTGATAAAGATTTGGAACAGGACAGGCCCCAGCACCAAGGCCTGGGGAACACCACTGGTACCAGCTGGATGGAATCCACTCACCCCCAGTGTCTGGGCTCAGCCATCCAGACACTTTTTTACCCAGTGAAGAGTACATCTGCCCACTCCACGGGAAGCCAGTTTCTCCAGGAAAATGCTGTAGGAAATGGTGTCAAAGGCTTTCCGAAAGTCCAGATAGGAAACATCAACAGCCTTTCCCTCATCCATTAAGCAGGTAATTTTGTCATAAAAGGAGATGAGGTTGGTCAAGCAGGACCTGCCTTTCATGAACCCCTGTCTGATCCCCTGGTTGTCCCATTTGTGCCACATCATGATACTCAAGATGACCTGCTCCATGACCTTCCCTGGCACTGACATCACCCTAACAGGCCTTTAGTTCCCTGGATCCTCCCTCCTGACCTTCTTGTGGCTGGGTGTCACATTTGCTATCCTCCAGTCAAGTGGAAACTCCCTGGTGAGCCAGGACTGCTGATAGTTGTAATATTTTATTTTAAATGCTGCTGGAATGTAATGTCTCAATTATTTCAACCCATTCTCTGCTACAACAAAGTTAGAAGGATGCTGTGACTGTACAAAGCTCTTGATTCTATTGTTTGCTCTTAGAAAAGGCAACTTTTAAAGGAACTGTGTAACACATTAAAACTAATCTGGATATCCACTACTCCCACTCACCCATTATGTCAGCCACTTTAGCAATTCCTAGTATTAAGAGTGGAGTATGTTCAAAATACCAGGGCATGATCAGTCCATGAGGTGACTCCTCAGTGCTATTCACAGTGTAAAGGACCTGTGGCATTTGCATGAACAGCTGAGAGACTCCATGACCCTGAATGCTAAGGACAAAGTATTTGTTGTCCAGAGGCTGGAAGCCTGGCCTGTCTCAGCAAAGCCTATTTCCTGTGTGCTAATGATGACTACCATGGTGTTATTTTGTGTTATCTGCTTTTGCTCCAGTTTAGAATTTTCCTCTTTTCTTTGGCTAAAAACACTAATTAAATGTGATCCAAACTTGTAAATAGTTTTAGCCCCCTGGACATTGCATTATTTTGCCCAGCTGAAGGGGATTTTTGAAGATTTGGTACTCAGTTTGTCTTATTTATTGTTGTTACAAATTTGTAACTTTCCTATACAAATTTATAGACAATGTTAATTTTTTTTTTCTTGCTATAGAGAGTGAAAAATAATGCCAAATTTCAATACTGGAAGAAGTAGTACAGCTATCTCTTACTTTTTGCCTTTTTACAAAAGCTACTTAATTCCTCCTAAATACTGACAGTATAAAGAATAGTTACTCAGAGCAGGGAATCTCTGGCTGGTTTGAGGGCTGAGGCTGTGGACATCTGCCCTAACTGAAGGTATTCAGGAATTAGTGCTTCCAGGTAAGAGTGACATAGACAATTTAATTTTCTGCAGAGCTTCACACCTACAAATCCAGATACAACACTTTGCTGTACAAAAAATGACACTGTACTACTCCAAGAGATAATGAACTTCAGGTTCAAATCATCATGAAAACAGGAAAAAGAGAGAAAAAAAATACAACTGCTGTAAGTTCAATTACTAAACTATTAAATTAATTTTCTTTATATTTTTTATGCATATTGAATGTTTTAACTCCCTTGAGCCTCTGAAAATCCCAAATGTAGTCTGCATGTGGGCTGAACTCAAGAGGAAAGCTCCAGAAATAGACCTTTTAAAATTAATTAGGTATATGATAAATCACACAGGGAATTTACAATATTTGCTATACAGGAACAAGCCTTTTGCATATAGTCACGATTTTTTTAATATTAATCCATAATATGATTTTTTGTCATTATTTTAAGTGCTAGAATAAATGCCACATTGCAATGTATTAAAAATAAACAGAAGAAAATTTTGAAGTGCAAAATTTCATGAAACTACAACACCCTTTTTGTTTATTTTCTGTATAATTTTGTCAAATAGTGGCGCAAGATAAACACATTCCAAATCCAAGTCTGAACTGATAGCTTTGTTTCTCTCTAATTGTTGTGTCAATTTTACCCACTAGAGAAATTGAGGGTAGCCTGGAACAATTCCTGGTGGTCAATAAACAAATCAACTAACTAGAACTCTGTATGCCTGAGCAGAAAACTGTTCTATATTCTGAATAGGAAAGATGGTATCTTTGGTTTGCTTCTAATAATCTTCAAAAACAAATCAAATCTTGGTTTTCAGTCTAATTTCTGTTTTTTGAAAGGATTCCTAGACAGGCCAGTAACTTTTAGCCCTGTTATTTTTGGAAATTAATGCTTCATATTTGTTATGGTTATATGTTAGTGCGTGTAATTCTTTTAGTATAAACAGGTAGAATAATCTTTTAAATACAAGAGCCCATATACAAGGCAAGCATCATAACAGCACTGAACTGAACCAGTAACTAAAATAGAATTTGCTGAAGAACACCACATTGGAGCCAGCACACAAGTTGTTTATTGCCATGGGTTAATTCACAGCACTCAGCTTATTCCCCTGAGGAAAACACAACACTTGTACTACAAGTACTACACAGGGACTACTCAAGACATGAACCATCTAGATACTGGAGAAGAAACTAAGGTATGAGGTGATCAGTTAGATCACGCAGAGATTATAAATGTTGATCTGTGCACAAGGATAGTCAGGAGTGAATAGAAAGTTGGTTTAGTGTTGTTGTCGCTGTTGTGAAGAATCCTGGTGATTCAGGAGGGCAGGGGAACATCAGGAATATCCTCAGGTCAGGCTGCTAAGGGAAATAGCCTGCAGCCCTTCAGGTGATTTGCCCTGAGTTGTGCCAGGTAGCCCCAAATGTGTCACTGTTTGTTTAACACTGCAAAGGAAAGTGAGGTTTTTCACCAGGTTTCAGGTGCCAAGCCAGCATTGCTCTGGCTCTATTGAACCAGGAAGCTACTGTTAAACTGAGGATCTAGTTCAAAGTGAGATTAATTGCCTAAATGTTACATTGGATGTTGGAGAATGTGCTTCATAAAATGATTTAATGATAGAGGTCACTGATGTGGCTAAAGCCTCAAGATGTCTGAACACACTTAGATAACCTGTTCCAATCTAAAACACTTACCTGAATGTTTGCCTGAAGATGATTGTCCAAAAATGAATTTGTTTCCATTGAAAGATAGATCTGCTTACTCGTAAGTTCTTTCTGAATTTTTAATGAGGGATGGTAATCAAAAATTAATAAGGTCTATTTAGAGAAAAACAGCTATTTCTGTGAATCTTTACACTATTTTTAAACTAAAGAGGGCAGGTTTAGTTTAGATATCAGGAGGAAATTCTTTGCCTTGAGGATGGTGAGGCACTGGGAGAGGTTGCCCAGAGAAGCTGTGGATGCCACATCTCTGGAAGTGTTCCAGGCCAGGCTGGATGGAGCTCTGAGCAGCCTGGTCTAGTGAAAGGTGACCCTGCTCATAGCAGGGGAATTGGAACTGGATGATCTTTAAGATCCCTTCCATTCCAAATATTCTAGGATTCTATGGTTAAGCATATTGAATGAATATTAATAGCACTACCTTAGATTATTTCTACAAAGAATTTTTTTCTTTTCTCCAATATTTTCCTCTCAACCTTTCCCAACATGCTTCAGAAAGGGATTGGTGGCTTCCTTGCACACATGCTTTTCCTCTCTTCTTCCAAGAGCAGAATTTAATAGGAACCAGAAGTCATAGTTTAATGCATCATGTTTCGCTAACTCTAAATCACAATGAGAATTTGCTTTATTAGCATTTTTTTCCTAAGATTTCCTGTTTATAATTGGTCTCATTAATGACTTTAAAATACACAGAAAAGTGAAATTTTCCTGCTTGATACCTAAATTTATATTCCTAACTACCCTAATTTTGAACATGGGCTGTGGCTGTTCAGAACTTTCAAAACTGGGTCTTTTTGTATCTGTGTTTCTAAATGCAAACAAAAGCACAAAGCTGCAGAGTGATCTATAGTAGAAAACTATGATTTTTAGGAAAAGACCACTTTGTTGAGGAAAAAGATCAGTGATCAGTGCAAAGAAGCTGAATAAGAGGAGCAAGAAACAAATGACAAAGCTGGGAAAGAAAATGAAAGCTCCCACATAAATTGATATCTTTTAAAAACAACTGGATTCTGAAGTGTGAGTGCTTTACTACAAAATCAAAACCTGTCTGCATCCTGTAGACAAAGTCAAATTGAAGGCAAGCACAAAAAGTGATTTCTCCTTCAGTTAGAAATATTGCCCTTGTCTCTCTGGAAATCAATTTTACACAATCAAAATGCTTTCAAAATATTTCCAGTCACCTACTGAATGTGCTAGTGGCTGCCAGCATCTAACTTGATGTCTCATTTCTAATAGATACACTGAGATAATGAAGTAGGAAACTGACTTCTTGTGAAATGGAAATAGTCAGGAGTAGGAGAAATAAAATCTAAAGGGATTTCAGTAGAAAATTAGGTTGCATTTGCACCATGCAGATAAACATGGCTGTCTACCTGTTGGTTTCATATTTTCTCTGCCTTTTCCATACTTTGAAAAAGAATTTTTCTTTCACAAAGCTTCATGAAACTACAGTTTTGAGAAAGAAACTATTCCTCTGTGACCTGCTAAAAAGCCCACAGGACCAGCAGAGATAGTCTGGGTAAGGAGGTTCAGTCCCTTGACACCACAATCACATCTGAGCCTTTCCTAAGAATGGGATCAAACTATGTCTTAGCATTATGTTGTGAAGCCACAAAACGGCTCTTTCACCATTTGTGAGTGGGAAAAAAACATTTTTTGATGCTTTAGTGAAGAAAATCAGTATTTGTCCACATTATTCACTTGATTTCATTGTAACAATAGGGACAAAATTGGAAGATTGTTATTGGGCGTGTGAGTTATTTAGAGTTTGTGTGTCCCTGTTTTTTGCTATGAATGCTCAGCTTACCATTTCAGTTTATCAACTGCTTTGATATCTATCATTCTGGGTTTTTTCTGTGTTTCATTAAGTCATTAATTATAATCATAGATTCTTCCCCATTTAATCCATCATCTTTCTGTTCAGGGTGCCAACACATTTCTGACTCAACTTTAGCCCTGTGAATGGTGAAGATCTGTTGTAGGACCTGAACTAAAACCACTAATTTTAAGCCACCACATTAACTATATAATTCAGGTTATGTCTGAAAATCATTGAAAAGATTAAGTGCCAATTCAAAACCATGGAGTTTCCTGATGTTTTGTTGTTTGAGATATACGGTTTTTTAAATGCTGTGATTAACACCTTGCAGTAAAGAAAGGTCTAAATGTTCAGAAAACATGCAGAGGTTGGGCGTGCGAGCTCAGTTCTTGGATTTCTTTGGAGATGTTGGCAAACTTTAATTTCTGTGTTAAATTCTCTGGCCACAGCTATTTCTTCCTCAAATCTTAACCCTGATTTCAGCCTCCAGAGTGTAAACTGCCAAGAGTTCATTGTTGCTCTTTGTTCGTGTGTAACACAGTGATCTTGTGTCACTTGGGGACTCAGGAAATGCTAAAATATAAATGACTTTTAAATTATCTGCATGTAAACTGCTCATACTGTTTATTAAATAACTATTAGGATAACAAAGCTGAGCTTGACCAGAAGCTCAAATGAATGCTGGATCCTGTCCAAAACTTAAAATAATTATAGTCTTTCCAGTGTGGGTGTAACTTTCACATTTGAGAATACATATACACAGGATTTGTCTTGAAGTTTGTCTTTCAATTTTTATTCTTAACGACAGTGCTGTGGCTCCAAAATACCATATATAGGAAATAATGTTGCATGCAGAGAATTGCTTTTCCTTTGCTCCTGTCCAACAGCAAGATCAATAAAAGCAGCATGACAAAAGTAATTTTCAGGTCTGTTAGTGGAGCTGTCTGTCCTAGAAATTGAATGTACTCTGTTATGTTGAAGGAAGAAGAAGGAAATTTTTCATTTATGGGGTCATTTCCCTTAAAGGCATTTAGCCAACTTGTAGCTTTTGCATTTTGAAGAGTGGATCCTGGATGTATGGGCATTATTTTTTTGCATTTCTCTTTGTAGAATGTGGCAGGTTATGTGAAATACGCAGCAAAGCAGTGGAAAAGCGTGAGTAGGAATGAAAGGAGCTCCAAGGGAAAGATGTGGTTATGAATCTTTTTATTGAGTATTTCATGGCTACACACCAGAGATATTTGAATCTTGGGCACTGACTCAGCCTGTGCTGGAAAGTGTGTGCCAGGTGCAGACTTCTGATGCACATCACATTTTACTTTCCAGTGCTATCCCCCAGGAGGGAGGTATTTGTTCACAGTTTTTGTTTGGTTGGTTTTAGCTCGGCTTAACTTCTACTCAAGAAAGAAAGGGTTTGGAAAGTTTGATTCGTAGATTATTTTGGTGTACCTAAAAATGCTTAAGGAGTGATTTGGAGCCCACTCAAATTAATTGTCTGATTCTCAGAGACTAGCGGCCATCTTGGTAGAGGGGGAAAACAGTAAAGGTTTAACTTATTTTAGGGGTAAAAAAGGTAAGGCACAAACACAACAGCTGTTCAAGATATGATGTTGAAGTCTCCTTTGGGAAGAGGGTATGGCTGAATACACGACTTAATCTAATAATATCTTGATCATAGTGGCTAAAAAGGCAAAAGCTGACAAGGTTGGAAGAACACACTTCCTGCAATCCATAATTCCTCTGTCATGACTAATTTAGTGTCGGATTTTTAATGTTCTGTCATATTAACGATGCATAAAGCGCTCAATACCGAGCCCCGAGAGCCCTGGAACGCTGGGTTTGGTGCTCTGGGGGTACCGCAGGCTGTCACGGCGCGCTCGCATCGGTCCCAGCTGCATCAGGGAAGGGACGTCCCGCCCCCATCCCCGCCGAGCGCTCCCCCAGCGCCCCGCTCGGGGCTGTTCGGGGGCGCTGCGCGNAGCCGCGGCCGCGCCGGCCCCGCCTGATGTGCGCGGAGGCGGAGGCGGCGCCCGGCTGCGCGCAGGGTCCCGCCATGGCCCTGGCGTTCTGCGGCGACGAGGGCAACTCCACCGCCTACAACGTGGACCACGGCGTGCTCAACAACGGCTGCTTCGTGGACGCGCTCAACGTGGTGCCGCACGTCTTCTTGCTCTTCATCACCTTCCCCATCCTCTTCATCGGTGGGTGCCTGCGGCTCTCTCCCTTGCCCTTTCCGCCTGTGCCTCTCCTATTTGGCCACCCTTTTCCTTCTGCTCCTCCACCCTGGTGGTGCCTTGCCTTGTCACCCCGCCCGGCTTTGTCTCGCCGTGGTTTTCCCTCCCCTGCGTGTGCCGCGATTTCCCCCGCCCGCCCGGTCTCCCCTTGCCGTGTCCCCCGGCCTGGCTCGGCCCCCGTGCCGCGCGGGGAGGCTGCGGTGCGGTCGGGATGCGGTGCGAGCTGCGGGATGCTCTGGCGGCCGCCTCTCCCCGGGCTGCCCCCGCACCGCCCGCTGTCCGCCCGGGCAGCGGGGCCTGTCTCCGTCTGTCGGGGCAGCCCGCGCGGCTCCCCGCAGGTGAAACCCCTTGCGCAAGCAGGGCAGGGATGGGTGATGCTGGAGGAGACCTCAGCATTCGCCCTGCCGGTTTTGACCAGCAGCGCGGGAAGCAGAAATAAACGGGCTATCAAAGCCCAGGAAACCTGACAAGTAAGTGTTGCGTTATGAAATACTACTCCCAGTAATTACTGCGGGGTCACAGCCGCCGGGCAGCCCCCCCTCATTACGGGTCCTGCCCGGCGGCGGTGGCTCCTGCGGTACCTGCGGTGGCTGTGATTTGATGTCACGAGCCCGGCAGGGCCGGTAGGTGGCCCGGTGGTTCAGCACACGGGGCTGTCACTGCTCCGGCTGCCCTCCTCCTCAGCCCGGGCCGGCCCGCGGAGAGCCGCCGCACGGGCTGGAGTTAGAGCGAGTGTTAACTCCCTCCTGTGCATGGGAAAAGCTCCGGTGGGGAAATAGCAGCCAGCACGACTGTGAAAACGAGGTCAGCTGAAGAGCTGCTTATGATCCTCTGCGCTTATCTGGAATCTCTCTGCGTTGCTAATTTTTAGCGAGATAAAGCTTCACACTCTATCCTTTTCTTCTTATTTATTTTTTTAACTTTTTGAAAGAATCGAAGGGAAAAGAAGTAGCACGTTTATTATAGTGTTTGTATGTGTTTGTCAAAACGTTAATTTCTTGTTCATTTAAGCTGTGAATAGATTTGAAAAATGTTTAGTGCATGTAATTACTTGATAGTAAGTTGCTAGAAGTATAGGAATTTAAGTCTGTGTCCTGTCTTCATTATTGATTTTATTCCATGTGAAGTGAGGTGATGAGAGCACAGTTCTGATAATATTCAAACACATGTGTGTTTAACAATACAGCTGTGTCAGTGTTGGTATGCTAGGTTGTTACGTACCTGTTTTGGGGTTTTTTTGTAAGCAGGAATTTTGTGTGTCACTCTTGTTAAGAAAGCTCTCTATAATTCTCTTTTCTCTTTTAGGATGGGGAAGTCAGAGTTCCAAAGTGCATATACATCATAGCACGTGGCTTCATTTTCCTGGCCACAACTTACGCTGGATACTGACTTTTATCCTCTTGTTTGTGCTGGTGTGTGAAATTGCAGAGGGCATAGTGTCTGATGGGTAAGTGTACGTCTGCCTTCTCCTGGTAGCACTGAGCAGTTTAAGTGTTTCAGGGTTAATGTTTTCTCCCTGTTTAAATTCTCATCTAAATGATATTCCTTGTGGTTATGAACATATAATCTTTTTTCTCAGTGATTAACCTACTAACCTTGTATCAGAAATTCCACAGACCTTGCCAAGTGATGTACACACGCACCACTGACTTTAATAATTTTTGGTTCAGCTTAATGACACTGTCTTTCCGAAGAGTAATCATAGATAAACCCTAATGATTCAAGCAGATGGTGACATTTTAGGGATACGTTTTCTGTCCAAGGACTTGGTCCCACAGTCCTTAGGAGGAAGTCCCATGTGCACAGTAGGTCACACCATTCTCCCTCAAACTGAGTCCTCATCATCTAAATAAAAGAAGTGAATCTGCTGGGCCTTATCTCACACCCCACAGCGTTTCTTCTGTTGTTTGTGCACTACATCTGCTGTTAACCTGGAGCAGAGTACCTCATATTATGTGAGCACAATCCATCATCTGTTATTCAGCTTAGGATGTCTCTAAACAGAAATCTGTGGGAAAAAATTATTCCAAGTGAAACAACTGATACAGGAGAGTGATTTATTATGAAAAAGCTAATTATGTATAACAGTGAATATGATCTCTTCCTCTGAAGAGAGGCATGATTTTTCATAACGATTATGAATTTGAACCCAAGGATTATGAAATTGAAGCTCCTCATTAAATGGAACAAAGCCTACCCAATTAGCCATCTATATAACAACTATCCACCAACCAGTGTGAAATGCACTGCAGTCTTCTGGTGTAGAAAATGATATCATCATTATTATTTTAACTTCACTTAGACATATATAAATAGGATGTTTCTCGGTGCCAGTTTTTTAAAAAGGAATTTTTCTCTTGCTTATTCAGTTATCAGGGTGTGGGAAGCTCAGAGCAAGATCTCCTGCTTTGAGTTTTCTCCTTTATTTTGCTCTTTAGCAATGCCTCTCATTATGTTTATTTGCTGTTTAACTTGACTCAGAACACTGCTGTTAAGTAATAGGTGTCACCTGATGAGAATCAAAGCTCGGAGCTCTACTGGGGGAGTGCCAACCCACAGTCGTGCTTCCCGAGCACTCAGCAGGCTGGCAAGGGCTCCAGTGAATAGAAGAGAGTTTTGAGACTCATCAGCACCAAAATGGATCATGCTGGTGAGTCCTTTTGACAGCAACTGGGTGCTAAAGGCTTTGGCATCTCAGCAATAGAAGTGGCCTATTGGAGGTACAGTAATATAGGGGAATTCCAGCAACTGTGAAATAAATAGATTTTGAAAAGCCTCCCACTGCTGCAGTGTTACCTACTGAAGCTTAGGCTGTCTGAAGAAATCTGTTCCTGTTGCTTTTTTTTGTCCTTGCTGAGAATTCAGCCCTGATGTACAGAACCTCCTGGCATTACTGGGAATTTCAGAGAATAATTTCTCATTTTGCTGTATTGACATCCAGCTATTATCAGCAAGAGGAATTCAGTGTTCATGTCACAGGCTGTCAGCTTGGCTTCAGCCAGCTCTACAGAGTTCACCTTGCTTCATTGAGCAAGGGCTCTCCTTTCTGGAGCAGAGATGGGAAATGGTTGTCCTAAGCTCCTATGGTTCTGCTAGACATTTGGGATGTCCTCCTCTCCGAAATGTGATGTCCTGTGATGATCTCCCATCTCCCTTCCAGCACAGCTCTTCTTGTCTCTCCAAACTCCACAAAAGTTGTGTTTGATGCAGAAAGAAGAAATCCATTCAGAGGACAAGGTGTGAATTTCCCTGAATATTTGTGTCCTGAAGTCAAGCTGGCTGGGAGACAGAGCAAATTGTAGCCCTTGATAGCACAGGGCACCCAATTCCTTTTGTGCAAGAAAGAAAAGAGGAGGAAGAGAAAATAAGTCAGAGGAAAGAGTGGGGAAAATGTTATGAATGCTGCACAAACCAACAACATTGCCCAACAATTCCAATATTCTCGAGGGGTTGTATTTGGCAGGACCCATTCTGCTGCTACCTGAAGCAAAGCATCAGCACAATTTTGCTTTATAGGACAAAACATCAGGGTGTATGGTTCTGTTATAAGGGTTTTTTTGTTGACTTGCAGTCACTGAAGACAGACCTCACTGTAAGTAATTCCTGTGCTGTGGTGCTGTTCCTTCTCCCAGACTGAAGAAAATGAAACACTTACACAAAATGCTTCTGGAAAAAATCTTGAACTGTGCTGTCAGTTGGTCTTATCTGCATATTTTGATGGACAGCTCCCAAACTAGTTTAGCTTAAATTAACTTTTCTCGTTTTGGAAATGAGCTGCTTGTCCTAATTTAAACAATGTTCCAATTGATTTCAGTAGGAAATAGGAGTACAAACCTTTCATTTTCAGCACAGGGGAGGAATTTGAAATCCAACTGTGTGATTTAGGAGCATAAATTCAATTAAAACTTGGAGAGGTTTGCACCCATAACTCATTCTAGAAAATCTGACCTCAGAGCTGGGTACAGGATACCATTCATGAATTAAAAAGGAAACATTTAAAATAGCTGAGAGGTTTGACTTTAACAGATTTTTTTGTTGTTGTTTTGAAGGGTATCTGAATCCCGCCACTTACACCTTTACATGCCAGCTGGAATGGCGTTCCTGGCAGCCATCACATCAGTTGTCTATTACCACAATATTGAAACATCCAATTTCCCCAAGCTGTTAATAGGTATGTCTCAACACCTATGGACCTGGAAGTGTGACTGTAGTCTTGTGACAGGTCACTGCAGTCTTGTGCTTAAACTGTTCATTATTTTTAATGCTTTTAACTTCTAATAATATTCTGTGTAGTGTTCTCAGGGGTCCAATGAGCCAAAAGCTTCTCTACGAAAAAGTGCTTTTGTGGGAAGAGTAGCATAGGAAATGACCAACTCTAAATTCAAATCCCCCTGCTTGTCAGCACACTGTGTAAATGTGATGTAAGCGTGAAGAAATCTTCGTGTGCATGGTCCGTTGAAATATGCAAGGAGTTAAGGAATGACATCCCTGACTTCCAGTCATAAATATGTTACTCTGCCTTCTTGCTCTTGCTTCATGTTCCTAAAAATCCCTTTGAAAACTGCTTTAAGGCCTTTTGAATGGAAAATGCTATGTATGAGAGCTACCTTGTCTACTCTATATTTTGCAAGATTGTGAATGAACTGTAGCTATAGAAAATCCATTGCTGCTGACAGTCATGCAGTTGGTGATGTGTTCTCTTCTGTTTAAGTAGACTACAGGCAGGGGATGTCTACATGCTTAGCCACATCCTGTTGCCTGTTATTTCTTTGGTTGTCATGGTTCATCAAATTTCATTTGAGCTGGTTTTCTGTATAAATACATCCTGCCAAAGTTTGTCTTGTGCCATCGCAGCTCTGTGTATCAAAGTTTTATTCTAGTGTTTGTCAGGTGGGGAAAAGTCAGTAATAACATTTGAGAAAGCTTTTCAGTACAGAAGATTATTTTGAACTGCATGTTTTGGTATGTGAGAGTCCTGTTCTGTAGAAGGAGGCTGTAACTCCTGCAAAAAAAATTCCCCCCAACAACATAGATTTCTATCCAGGCTTAGCAACCTTTATGTTTTCTCGTTTGGAACTGCTTTTCTTCTTGTACCTTTCTTTTAAGCAGGATCTTTTTTATCCTTTATGAACAGGTGAGGTCATTCAGTGGCTTTTAGAATAAGTCATCTGAGTCTTTTTAATGTCTTCTCACAGGAAAGCATTATGCCTCAGGAAGCATTGCTAGCCTGTTACAGTTGCCTTTTAGGCAAGCAGTGATTTCTGTGGTTTTGGTTTTTTCGTTGTTTTGTTGTTTGGGCTTTTTGTTGTTATTTCAGATGTATAATGCAGTGTTAAATAATTAAGTGTCACTACCACATTCCTGCTGTGAAGTCTTTGAGAAGGGTAGCACAAAGTTAAAGCTGATAGTTGATTACTCATTTTTGCATCATTCCTGCTCAGTGGAGATTTCTTTTTTATGATAATGTTTTTCAGTGTTTAGAGTGTTGATGCTGAATAAGCTCTGGACAATACTTGAATGCTAAACAGTTGTACCAATGAATACCAACACTTACTTAAGTATTATGGGTGAATTTTAATTTTCCAAGAATTTCCAAGGAATAGACTCCCTCAGAAAATCTGATCTTAATAATTCTTTGGCAAAAAAGAAAGTTAGACCATCACAGTCTTTCCCACATAGTTTGTCTGAATTGGATTTTAATCCAAAATCTTCACAAGCTGATGGTCTTTGATTTTTATTTTATTTTTTATTTTGTTTTTCTTTTATTTATCCTAAGACAGATGTTTCTGGAAGTGTCTCTCCTTTGTTCTTAACTGCACAAACTGCAAGGGTTGTTATCTTTCAATCTTAATTGCAACTACTCTGTATTGACATCTGGGACAAGGCAATGAGCACTTTATGCAAATAAGCCCAGTACGGATAGTTAAATTACACCTTTACTCAGCTATCACCCCACTAGAGTGCAGTGTGGCCATGAAGCAGCTTTGCTTTAGAGCCTTATTTTATGAGGTAAATGAGAACCAGAAGGCAAAGTGAAGTTGGTGATAAACTTTTTGCTGGGTGTAGTGGACACAGGGCTTGTGTAGAAGAGATCTAATAGCACACACACACACAGAGCAAGGTAGAAGAGCTGATGTGACATCTTGCTGCTTCTGAGCATCAGTGAATTTCCAGCAGACTGCAGAGCATCATCTGCCTCAGCTGCAGGATGAATACTCACAGCTGCAAAGAGTTGGTAGCTGTTTAAAGCAAAGCTAACAGAGCCTTATCCAAAATCTATTAAACCCAGCAGGGGAACTCTGATGGATGCAATGCAGTGGACCCTTAAAGGTCTGTTCATTAATTCTGAACAGGGTGAAATTTTCCAATCCCATGAAATTTTGAGATGTGTTCTTTTTAAAGATCCTTTTCATTCTGTGCCTTAAAGAAATTAAATCTATTTGTAACTCTTCATAAACAAGTAAGAGGCAGGTACCATGACAGACCTGGGGATTAGTGTGTTTCCTTGGGTATGCAAAGGACCCAAAGTTCCTCTTCAACTTCAGCCCAGGCACTTGGCTATTTTGAAGTAGTCGTTCTTAGTATCTCTTACCAAGTTGACAAGGTTTGGAATCTTTATTCACTGAAGCTAATGATTGAGTTCATGAATGCAGTTGAGTGTCCCAACTATTGGAACATCTTGATCTGGTCTGAATATGTTTTTCTCTGTATGATTTTTGCCTGTAATTATATTTCAACAAATGTAGCTGTTCCCATGTAGTGCTGTTTACCAGGGCACTCTCATAATAATGGTAATTTTGATGCTCTTTGCACCACATGGATGCATAATATTTGTGCAATTTAGCACGACTCATTTTAGAATAGGTTTCACACTGAATTGGAAAATCTGCTTGCTTTCTCAATGTTCAAAATATGCAATTGAGTGGTAGCATCTGATTCCACTATTATTAAAGCTAGTTTGTTTTATAGATAAAAAACCTCAAAAATTAATAGTAGAAGATTTTGAAATAACAACAGGACTTTGTTTCAATCTGAAATGGATAGGTTAGTGTGGGAACACATGAGTTTTTTTATTTAAAATATTTGTCCTTTTTTTTTTAACTAATTTTAATTGTATGACTACCTTACTACTACTAGTTGGCGATTTATTTTTCTAATTCAAAATTCTTCTCCCTTTACATTGTAGTTGTTTCCCTTGGAATTAGTTTCTTCTCTAAAATGGAACTTCCTGCATAAAAATAATGCTTATTGCTTAGCACACAAAATTTCTCTCCAAACAGGCACAGGTTAATTAATAAATCCCATCCAGTTAAGTGTATGGCTTTTTAGATTGGGCTTAATTCGATAAAGGTGTAGAAGATTTTGAGTTGCCCATTGCCTTATTTTCTGAGGTGTGGCCCTAGTGAGAATCTACCCCCAGTGTTGTGGGTTGAGGTGTCTTACATGGCCCAAGAAAAAGCAAGGTCATTTAGGCATCTAGAATAGGTCTAAAGCAATCCAGTAAATGCAGGCAGGGATGCCTCTGTGGTCTGATGACTTTGCAGTTCAGACCAGTGGAAGTTCTCAGTGGTAATTTCTAAAAACTCTCGGCCAAAATGTACTCACCAGCCAGATGATAGAAACATGATCTATAATGAATAGAGCCATAATTGTATTTTCCAAGGAGCCTTATCTTGAGTGGCCTGTGAGCATTCTCTGGATCAGATTGAATACACTTGTATTCAAAAGTGACAATCGAAGTAAATTCAAAAGCTTCTAAGGAGGTGTGACAGCAAGTGGCCACTTATCACCTGAGAATGTTGTGTTTGGCACTTTTTAATACTTCCTAGATAAAAGATAAATTAATGGTATAACAATAATAGTAAAAGGTTCATATGACCTTTTTTAAACCCTAAACTGGAGAATGGCTCTGCTAATTCTTATTTATAATTCCAAGACATACATAAACGCCTGCTGGCTTGGTTATTTTCCTGGAAGTCCTCCACTGGTGGGTATTCTAGGTGTGCAATGTTTAAGTCCCTTTTGTTCCGAGAGGAGTGGGTTCTCAGCCTGTTAGAAGAATGAGACAAAACAAGGATTAACAGATAAAGGTGGTTAAGAGTAGAGCACCATGGAAAGTGATTCTTGGATAAAGTGAGATCTTATAGTCAGAAGTACTGAAAATAGGGAGTAGTGCCTCAAAAGAAGGAAGCAGTCTGAAACAGGATGAGAAGCAATTTAAGTTGGGAAGATGGTAGGAAGCTTCACATAAAAAAGCTAAAGTTTTGTAAGAGAAATTTGCTAAGTACGTCTTATAAACCCTCTCTGCATCTGCATCAGCCACTGGAGTACAGTGCACAAACACCTGACCACTCAGTGTTTTCATCCTATGAACTGGCCTGTTAATTTTAGAGGAAGAGAGGCTCCCTTGGCAAATGTCCTAATGCACAGTGCTCCTGTACTGTTCCATGCACTGTCCTCATTTAAAGGAGAGGTTTTAACTTCATTTCTGTAGAAGCAAGACTGGCAGTCCCAAATCCCACATGGATTCTCCGCATTGAATTTAGCTTTGCTTGGAAAGGGTAGCCCCAGACTACATCTCCAGAGAGCTTTCTGGTGCCTCAGGGTAGCTGGAACACCACCAATTCTTTGAAATTTATGCAACTTCCTGATGATTATCCATATTTAAGCTAGCCTTACAGTTGCTAATGCCTTGGTTTAAGTCTTTCTCTGGTGTTACAGCAAGACACTTGGAAAGCACATCCAAGCTTTTCTTGGCAGTTAGAGCTCATTCCATCTGTTGCACCACAGCAGATACAGCAGCAATGAAAGATTCATTTAAAAGAATATAACCCAGGGAGGCCTTTCCTTAAGAATAGGGAACAGGAGCTGGCTTATGGTGTGATGAATGGTATGGAGAGTGCTTCCAAATCACCGAAGCTTATTCCAGGGATTATTTATCTGTAGCTGATGGTGACAAGAGGTTTGGTAGCACGCTAAAAAGTGAAAGTTGTATTCCATGAATGCCAGATTATCCTTCCTTGATGTGACTGTTTTATCTATGTTGTGAATTACATATATGGACTTTGTGTTGAACAATAGTGCAGCAACAGTTTGGACAAAGTATTTTAATATCTGTCCCTGACACATCCCAGAGATTTGCAGGGGATTTTTCTTCAAGCCACATTTATAGCACTCTTGTAGCATTAACCAAATCTGAAGAACATCATTCACAGGCACCTTCACTTTTGGAGCAACACCCTCCCTTGAGCTTATCATGTGGACACATGTTTACAGCAGATGCAATTTCCTTCAGCAGACTTTACTTTGTGAAAATTTTCAAATATCACTAAATCTAATGGAAAAGACATTTAGAACTAACATTATCTTAATATTTTAATGTCTGTGGAATTGAATTAGGGTTCTGTTTGACATGAGAAAGGCCACTCTCTGGTTTTATATCCTCTGTTGCAGTCTTCCTGAATTAATACTTTATAATGTCATTGTATGTTTTTGCAACTATGGAGCTGATTCATTTGTTTGGTTTTTTCCTCTCTACAGCATTGCTGTTCTACTGGACTTTAGCTTTCATAACTAAAACCATCAAATTTGTAAAGTTCTGTGATAATGGGGTTGGATTTTCTCAGCTTCGATTTTGCCTCACAGGACTCTTGGTTGTTCTTTATGGAATGCTACTAGCTGTAGAAATCAATGTCATCAGGGTGAGGGTAAGTAACTATCATAAAAGTCTCCTGTGGTTTTTATTGGTTGTTTTTTGGGTTATTGCTATTTTTTACTTTTTTTATTCCCTTTTCTATGTACTCGGTGTAAAATGCATTACTAAAGGAGAAAGAAAAATACAGTTAGAAATAGAAATCTATTTGACAATCAAAGGTTAATACTATTTTACTAGGCCAGAAGAATCCATAATTTCAAAAAATGCCAGACTCTGTTGATGTTAATTTAAGATCAATTCATCTGTTCGAGTTTGTTGTAAATTTTTAAATTATTCTGTTTCAGTCATGACAGCCAAGTATTTCTGGTGCAAGGGAAGACTGGTAGAAAAAAAAATTGTCTGCTCTATCAGAGAATGTCTTAGACACACAAATAACATCTCTCATTTTCCAGGAGACAATCACAATAAGTGATTTATTTGGGCTACCGGGGTTCTTCCCAGCTATATTTTTTTCCCTCACTGCAGTGTCTGCAGTCATAATCTAAAGAGAGATTGGAGACTGCTGGATACCTAAATGCCAAAGTTCCCTTCAGCTGGCACTCACCAATTGTGTGCACAAATTAAATTGAGGAGGGAAAGAAATATTTGCATGTAAATTTTCTTGCTACAGCACCAGTAGCTAGCTCCGTGTTCTGAGCTAACAGTGTGAGGCAGGGTGGTGTGGGAGATGAATCCCAGTGATAACCTCAGGGCTCTGCCCAAGCTGCTGTGTCCCATGTTGTGATGCCTGGAACTCTAAACAATGCTGCACCTGTACTGTTTAAATAATTGAGGGGATCAGTCTCTCCTGACATGTCTCAAGTGAAAGGACAAGAGGAAATGGCTTCAAGTTGTACCATGGAGGTTCAGATTAGTTATTAGAAAAACCTTTTTTCACTGAAACAGTGGGCAGGCACTGGAATAAGTTGCCCAGGGAGGTGGTGGAGTCACCACCTCTGAAGTGTTCCAGAGGTGTCTGGATGTGACACATGGTGATATGGTATAGGGCTGATTATGGTGGTGCTGGTTTGGTGGTTGAACTAGATGATCTTGAAGGTGTCTTCCAACCATGGGTCTTTCCTACATGTATGCAAATTTTTTCACCATAAGCAAAGTCATAATGAATGATAAAAATTATTTATTTCTAGACTGGATGCCTCTGATTATTCTCAGTACCTGAGGAAACTGGATTGCTGTATTGGTTGTAGTTGAATGTCTTTTAAGAAAACAAGACTGATTCATGGATTATCTGCAATGTCCTTATCTATTCTTTGTGCACTTGTATTTTCTATGCCTTTACCATGATTCTGCTGGCACTTTTCTGGATTTCAGAGGTACGTTTTCTTCAAAACTCCTAAAGAAGTTAAACCTCCTGAGGATCTCCAGGATCTCGGTGTCCGATTCTTGCAGCCCTTTGTGAATCTGTTATCTAAAGGAACATACTGGTGGATGAACACATTCATCAAGACTGCCCATAAAAAACCAATAGACTTGAAAACCATAGGCAAGCTTCCCATTGCTATGAGAGCTCTGACCAATTACATTCGCCTTAATGAGGCTTTTGAAGCACAGAAGGTATGCAAAGCATGGAATTATGTCTGTCTGCTTAATCAGGGCTTGAGATTTTCATTACTTTTTATCATATAAGCATGACACAAAGAGATATAAACAGGTATGATGCAGGTGAAGTATCATTGGCCTATCTGCCCATATACCAAGAGACTGCATTCTCAGTTGTACCTCATACAAATAATGAAATTTCTCTAACCAGATGTTCATGTCAAACACATTAATGGTTAAATGTGTGTAAAATGCACACGGCCTCTGTTTTGGTGTGGAAAGTAATCATGAGCTGTGTTCACTGAACACCATTATTCTTCCTAATAAGACCCTGGAAACATTCAATTACACAGTCAGTATTAATGAGGCCTTGCAGGGCTATTTTTTTTTTACATTTTATTTCAGTTACAGTTTGTCTGTAGGAGAGTTCAGGGCTGAAACTACCTTAGATCAAATTAATTTTCACTCCTCAGTGGGAGCTGAGCATATACAGGATTTTAAGAGCACTTCTCTGCATCCTTCCTAAAAACTGTATGTTTCCAGTCTCTGTGTTCTCCAGAGAGCAAAAACCTGTCACTTCCCTCCCTCTTTTTTTTTCCCTACCTCAGCAGGCCACAAACAACACACTTACTTGATCCCTATTAAGGGTAGGAAAGAAATCGTGGTTCTTTTTGTGGGGGAAAGTGCAAATTACTGCTTTGTTCTGACTCTATAAAAAGAAACAATAGTTGTAGTTCCTCTGCTTTTCTACCTGAGAGATTGGCAAATGGTTGCCAATGAATTTAAGCGGTGATAAAAATACCAATGATTTATCAGACCTGAGGTTAATGTATAACATAATTCTTACTAGTTTTGATTTCATTCTGGCCAGAACAAAAGATCATCGTCTCCCCAAGGATCCAGGTCCATTTGGCGTGCTCTCTGCTGTGCTTTTGGAAGACCCTTGCTCCTCAGCAGCACATTCCGCATTCTGGCTGACTTGCTGGGATTCGCGGGGCCGCTCTGCATCTCTGGGATTGTTCACAACGTTGGGAAAGGAAATAACACCATCCGCCCACAGGTACTGTCAAAATGTCATCAAAAGAGAGGAGTCAAAAAAGTAATGCTGTGGCTCTGTATTGTTTGTCCTCAGTAAGGAAAGCAACTCTGCACTGTATTTGTGAATGCTGGAAGTGACAGTGTGAATGTACTGCCTGATGCCCACTTTTATACTGTGATGGACTGTGTCCAGTGTGAGGCTACAAAGGTGATTAAGGGGCTGGAGCATCTCTTGCAGGACAGGCTGAGGGAGCTGGGCTTGTTCAGCCTCCAGGAGAAGTGACTGAGGGGGTCCTCATCAATGTATACAAATATCTAAAGGGAGGGTGTCAAGAGGATGGAGCCGGGCTCTGCTTGGGGATGCCAAGCAATAGAACAGGCAATGGGCACAAACTGATGCACAGGAAGTTCCACCTGAACATGAGGAAGAACTTTACTGTGACTGAGCACTGGAACAGGTTGCCCAGAGAGGTTGTGGAGTCTCCCTCACTGGAGATACTCAAGAACAGTCTGGACACAATCCTGTGCAATGAGCTCTGGGATAACTTTGATTGAGCAGGGAGGTTGGACCAGCTGATCCACTGTGGTCCCTTCAGCCTGACCCATTCTGTGATTCTATGGTGGGCAAAATACGTGAGCCATGCATCTAGTCAGCCTTGCATTCTGGAAAATAACCTCATTCCAGATTTCAGTGAAGCATATCCAGAATCCCATCAATATCATAAGGAATTTAGGTACAGTCTTAAGTAGAGATTGAATCAATATGTGACTGAGTGCTTTCCAGAAAGGAAAAGGGTGTTTTTAATAGTCTTGGCTTTTTATTTCCAAAAATGAGGGATATCTAAGAGGATTAAAGCAGAGTTTTGTAATCATAAAATGTCAAGTAATTTGACTGTGACCAAGAATTCCCACTAGTACCTTTGGGGAGGTTAGTTTTGAAAGATCAACTGAAACATATTTTTAAAGAATGTTATTTAAGTGAATGCTCTCCAAGAGGAAGCAGACATATTTCTTGATTAACTAAAAATGAAAATGTAACTCAGGAAGGATCTTTTCATTATAAGGTGAGGTCACTCAGGCTGGATTTCTATGAGATAGATCAGTTTATTTCTGCAGCTCACTTTGTGTATGATATTTCTAAAGTCAGTTGACACTAATGGAAATATACCCATTCATTCGAGTACACTTTGGATTAGGTCCACTGTAAATACTGAAGCCTATCAGCTGCAGTGCAGAAAATTTAACAAAGGCCTCAGGCTAAAATTAACTGTCCATTTTGCAATCCTTATCCTAATATTTATTATTAGCAAGTAGGTTCAGTGGAAACCAGTTAAAGCAGGAAATGAGAAAATTGAGGCTATAGGACTATGTTGCAGCAAAGTACTGTGGAAGGTATTGAGCTCTGCATTTCAGTAATTTGTTTGGGACACTGTTTCAGCTGAAATTGTGATTTGATGTAATTTACACATTTTCCTATATAATTTCCCTATAAAAGTGTCAGATTATGCTCCTCTGTGGGAAAAAGAAAAAAAAAACCCTCTGGTCTGGTCCTGATAGGCCCTAAACAGAGCTTCATCCAGCCTGGTATCCTCACTCACTAGCTGAGCAGTAACCTCACTGTTGTCATCTACACCAATTTGGGATCACCTAACAGCAATATTCACTGAGAGTGGTAGTCCACAAGGGACCCTTAAGGATGTATTTTAGCTTTCCTAAAATGTCTCCAATAAGCTTTTCCTTATGTTTTGACCTGATTTATACACGTTGTTTTCTCTGGTAAGTGTCTAACTACATTTATGTTTGAAAATTGCTTTTGTTGGGTGAGATGAAATATCTTTCTAGTGAAGGGTTTCTGTTCAAACTATCTGTAAGCAGACTGGGATGTTCAGGAAGGCTCTCACGTGTGTTCACATACCTAGCCAACTTGGTCTGTTTTGGAAAGAAATTCATCAGCCCTGCTGCTAGGAATGTTATCCCTGCTTGCAGTGAGTCGAAAGAAGAGAACCTTGCCTTATTGTTTGCCCCTGCAAGCTTCATAGTTGTGAGAAATAAGCTTTCTAAAATGCTGTCATATGAAGGTAAAGATAAGTTGGGGGAAGCAATGTTAGTGCTTGATGTGCTGCTGAGTTTGAGGACTCTGGAAAGAGTTGCCACACAGTGGGACAGAATCAGATAAGCAATATAAGTTGTGAGTACAATGGAGGGTATCTTTTACCTGTCTCTTGCCCAGCTACATCTTAAATAGTTCAGATTGAGGAGATGTTGTAATGAGTCAACTGTCTTTCAAATAGAAATTCTCTGTGTGAAACTGAAGGTGAAGAGATAGAATAATTGTTCTGTTCCTCAGGTCCTTTGTGGCAGATATAGCCCACCATGGAGCTGTAACTCAGGTCACATGGGTGTCACAGGCACTATTAACTGCTCCAGTTTGTGCTGTAGTTAGTCAGAGCACGACAGCATCTTAAATTCTGTCATGCTTTTCATGTTTATTTATAACTTCAGTATCAAATTTATGGCCACCCCAGAATGTTCCTGTGACATGGATTTCTCTGAGTGTTAATCATTTCACACCGAAAAAGAGACTGACAGAATGATAACCTTTCTAATTTGCTGGTAGCATCATCCACGTTGCAACATTAGGATTAGCAGTTCCAGTATGAGGAGTAGCTGCTGACAGAACACATTCAGAGATGCAGCAAACTCATTATTTGAAAAGCTCTAGAAGTCATAGGGCCCAGTGTAGCAAAAAGCCCAGTAGTGACATTGATTGCCTAAGTCTAGAGCATTTAAACAGCAGCTTTTTTGCTCAGCCTTTTACTGGTTAGAGCCACTTTTAAGAATTGGTGTTACACTGAAGTTGTCAGGAAGGTGGGACATGGAATATTCCCAAAGCCATTTCTGAAAATAACACATCTAATTATTTCCATCAACTTCTCAAACAAGGTTATTTGCCTTATATGTGAAAGGTTCAGAAAGTGTTCAGGTATTTCTGTGCTTCCTGCAGGCTGACAAGTGTGTGTAGACACCCATTGTAGCTTAAACTCTGGTATGCTCAGTAAGCCACAATGGCCTGATAATGCATCTGAGACTTGGCAAACATCTTGATGCTATCAGCAAGTGTGTGATCTTTATGTACATGTGTTTGTCCTCTTTTTCTCTCAAGGGAGTATTAGAAGAAAGGATGAGAATATTCATCTCACTTTCTCTCCTTGTCTATTATATAATGTTTTGATGGGAATCAGTGCTGCACCAAAATCTCATTGCAAGACAAGCATGAATTGTCAAGCATAGTTGTGGAAAAAAGAATTTATTCTTTTACATACAGTAAAAGGTGGTATTAGCTGCAGAAATTAACAGTACTGGCCAGATGTATATGTCAGACAGCACTGAAAATCTGAATTTGTAAGACTGTAAATAATCTGAAAGAGGAACACATTTTTAGTATAGGCTATTTGTAGTATAAAATGCTGCTGTAGTCTATTTGAATTCCTATGGGATAAGTAATAAATTAGGGCTTTAAAATCCCTTTAGGGTAAAATAGGTAAACTAGCAGTTAAATGTCTCTTCATCTGAACATAATTGCTGATATGTACCATAATTGTTCAGAGTTTTGCACTTGATACAGATTTTAAAAATCTTCCTGCTTTTACATTCCTTGTCAGCTCTGCTCCTATTTTCTCCTTTGCTTTATATCTCTGGCACTGACTGGGCACTTTTTTGGTTCATTTGGCCTATTGTTTTTTTCCTGGGCTGATTTTCTTATCTCAGTGATTTGAATTGGTTCAGGAAAAAAATCCGGTGAGCTCCCCAGCTAGTGCACAGTAAGCAACAGAAGCATGCAGGTTGGAGCAACCTGGGTATAAGTGAGAGTAGGGAGAAGTTTGTTCCTTTTCCAGCTGGCTCAGCCAAAAGAACAGCTTTAAAAACTAAATTTCACTTCTGTATGAACTTGCCATATGGGGTTTTTATGAAGTTAACTGCAAGGTGCAGATCAGATCTAATAAAACGTACAGACACTGAGAGTTTGTGAAATACAGCTGATTAAGTGTTATAGCAGTTGTGAAAACGTCAACAGCAAAGAAACTACGTAGGCAAGAAAAAATGTGCTGAGCAAGGAATACAGCAGGAGTGTAAATGGCAAGAAGCCCTCTGAAAGGGAGCAGAAAGAGTCCTCTTCCAAATTGTGCCTTTAATAGAAGCACAATCCAGCAATCAAAGTTTTGAAGGAGCAAAAGATGAGAAAGAGGAGGTTGGAGACATTTTAGTTACAGAAGGCTTCCCATGGTGAGCCGGCCTCTCAACTTCTTGTGGCACCAAAGGTTTCAGCTTGTTAAATATAATCTGAAATAGATACAGTTTTCCCATTAAGCTGTAGACATGCTTCGAATTGCACTTTGGTGATTTCATGAACTTGCTTCAAGGTAATGACCATAAATGAAAGTGAGTAAGATGCTGCAGGCCAAAATAATTTGCATACTTCCAGAAGTTTTGGTTTTTTCACAAGTTCTGAAGGTCATTTCTAGTTTTCAGTAACCTGAGGTGTTAAAATAATGAGAGTAATTTCTCCCAAAGAATGTTGGCTATTCCTTGCTTGTCATGGGCAGTGTACATCTTTTAATAAATGACCATATGGAGTTACTCAGTGTCCTAGAGTTTTGGAAGGATATCAGAAATCCTATAAATGTCATTTTGCATTTAAGTGAAGCTTACTGAGTTGGCATGTTATAAGACGTTCTTTGAAGTGATAAACTGTGAGGTTTTAGGCAAGGTTGGGAGCACTTTCAAAATAACAAACTGTGATTATCTCTGCTTATTAATTATGCAAAGCAGGTAATTAAATTAGCATTGCACCTGATTTCTAACTTTCTTTCTTTTTTTATAGACTAAAATTCTTGGTGTTTTCTTTATTTCATCACAAGAGTTCCTGTCCAATGCTTATGTTTTGGCTGTACTCTTATTTTTTGCCCTTCTATTGCAAAGGACATTTCTGCAAGCGTCATACTATGTTGCTATTGAAACAGGAATCAACTTGAGAGGCGCAATACAGGTACCCAATATATTACTAATTAACGTTTACATGTATTTGTAAATAGAAATTATAATTATAGTTGTTAAATTCTCTCCCAAAATATATTAAATGTACCATTGCCATTAGAAGTTTTGTTAGCCCTGAGGTCTGTTTCCTTTGCATCTTGATGATTTTATATAAATGTTTATTTTTCATATCTAATACTTTATTTCTTCTTACCTTCGAGCAGAAATTTGCTGACAGTACAACTGAATGTAAAACTTTTGAAATAGTTTAGGTGTGAAATGCACCTCTCCCATCTCAAAGGCAATTTTTGGTAACGTCACATCCCATGCAAATAATACAGCTTTAAAATGTCTTGTAAATATACTTTGGACAGAAGGATAGGTTTTGTTCCCAATGCGTGGAGCAGTGTTTTAGTCCATGGGTTATGCCACAAAATCTGCCAGGCAGAGTGGAGTCTGTAAGCACTGAACGTAAGTAAGATTGCAAAAATGGGGTTTGTAATCATTGGATAACTGGGAACTGCAGATCAAAGTTTGATGTAGCATACAGGAGCTCTGTGCCTGGAAATGAGAGAATTTGGAGTAAGATTACAATGTGGGATTGCCAAAGGCACTGGCTGAAACCTACCTTGTGACAGCCTGGAAGCCAGCCTTAAGTTACACTATTTATCCCCTGAGCTGTGTGGATCCTGTGGGGAGTCTCTGTGATGGATGGATGCTTTCAATAGCAGCCTAATTGTTTAATTCTCTTTTGATCTTACACTTGGAAGCACTTGTCAGCTGCCAGACTTCTGGATTCCATCCACTGGTTTTCCCTGACTAGAGTGAAGTAGAAAAATCCTACAGGAATAAAAATTTGACCCAAAAATATGGAAAAAAATTCATGACTTGTATCAAGTGGAAGAGCTGCAACTGACTGAAAAATACAAAGACCAAAGCAACTGTAAAAGGGGAATTGCTGGGAAATAGTGCTAAATTAATTTTGTTTAAGAAAAGATTTTAATTCTCTTCACTGGATATTAGAGATCCAGATAACGCCAGTTGGACTATTCAAATTGGAAAATTTTTAGTCATCACTCTAAGCAGCAGATTAGTGTTAGTGGCACTCTCTGTGCCAGTGTTTTTATACATTTTTTCCTATGTTTTTTTCTTTAAATCTTTAATCTCTTCCTCTCCTGTGTAAATCTTCACTTGTTCAGTGTGCCCTATATGGTTTTTACCAAATCAGCTGGTGAAAGTGTGCTTTCATTATTCTGTACTGTTATTTTTGGACATGATGCCTGATTCTGCACTGGGGCAACTGCTTCATTCAGTACAGAATTGTACCTGTGACTTTCGCTGTCTGTGAATTACACTTTGCAACAGAACTGAGTTCTCTGAGCAAAATGTAGCAACGTTCTCAGCCAGGAACATTGTTCTGAGGTTGGATGGGACTTGAGTCAATTGCCTGAGAAAAGTAACAAGGATTATAATGCATTGAGCATTATATATTAAATCTAATAGTATCTTAGTGTTAGTTACAGGAAGGGCACTCTGTGGAGATGCTGGAGGTATAAATCATGGTTCTTAATGTGGTTCTTGGGCATTTTTGGGCAGTAAAGGTTTTGTTCTCTTATTGGTGCACAGAGATGCAAAAAGAGAGTCCTTAGACAACCATGATGCTTCTAATTGCACTGTGCTTTGTATCAGTGAAGAGTAGTAGTTTTGAATTTTACAAAGTAGAATAAAAGGCCAAACTTTATTCTTTTCACTCAATTTACTGGAAATACTGTTTTCCCTCAACATGCTGGGTTTAGATGAGCTAGAAGTCTCATTTTATTTCTGTATGTTCGTACCTTTTGATCTCTCTTCCAGACAAAAATATACAATAAAATTATGCAGCTTTCAACTTCTAACATGTCTATGGGGGAGATGACAGCAGGCCAGATCTGTAACCTGGTTGCCATAGACACAAATCAGCTGATGTGGTTCTTCTTCCTCTGCCCTAACCTTTGGGCTATGCCAGTACAGGTAAGGTGATTTAATGTGCTTTTGTTCTTAATGACTGTCAGTCTGTAGTGGTTCATTGCATATGAATTTAATGAAAGTAGAGATATTAAAGAAGTTAAAGAAAAACTTGAAATAACATTTCAAGCTACTAACATCTAGAAACATTGCCTGTAATAGGTTCCACATCTGTGACTGGACTTCAGGTATTTATGATTGTATTAGGATCTTGGTTGCTGCCAAACATGCTTTGCATTTGTAATAAGAATTTATAGGGTGCAGCAGGTTGCAGTGCATTCATTTATTACACCAGGGAAGTTAACTGGAAGATATTGCAATCATTTGTCTTCTGAATCCCAGCAGAAGCAAGAGAAGTAGCATAAATATGATTACTTAAAGATGATCCTTTGGACATCCCTTAAAACTACTACTGCTTTTTGGATGACAGACTCCACAGTTTGTTGTTGTTTTGGTAGTTCTTTTTGTTATAACATATTTGTAATACAAAAGGATTTTGCTGCTTTATCCTCTAGTGTCTTTGGTCTCCTGTCTCTAAATACCAGTCTCATCCCTCCAGTCTCCTTTCTCCCATGGATCATCCTAAACTTCCATTTAAGAATTCCCTGAAAAAGCTGACAGTAAAGCATGAAGTTTATCTGATAGTCAATACCCTGCAAGTCTTCCTGATTTCTTCCAGCTACTCTGCATTTTTTTGGGGTGTGCTTCAGTGCTAGCAGTAAATACAAACAGAAGAGGCAGTAGAGTTGAATTTCACCTGGTATTTTCTAGATGTATAATTTAGTTTCAAAATTATGATGAAAAGTTCATTGTGTTCATGTCACAAAGGTAGTCTGGTTCCAGCACCACACAGAGGCTGATTTGGCTGGTGGGAAAGTCAGAAACCTGCACGTAATCTACCCAGCAGCTTTGCATTTTGGATTGCCTGTCCTTGCCCAAAAATTAAATGGTTTTCATAAGA
>VZTR01010307.1:220216-252526 GCA_013400775.1 Chaetops frenatus | reverse complement strand
AAATCCTGTAAGTCTTTGTGTGCTAAACCATTGGTTTGCATTCAGTCCTGAAACTGTGAAACCTTATGTATGTTCAAGGTGGACTTTCAGAGCAAGTCTTGCAGAATATTTTGTTCTCTGGATTTTTAGCCACATGTTTCTCACAGTTTCAGTAACAATTGTTTTATTGTCTCTACTGTAAGCAACACTGTGGACATGCAGTAGATTTCATATATGTGAAAAAGAAGCTTGCAAGCACTTGCAGGCTTTTTGTTTATGTCAAAATATGATCTGTCCTGAGATGCCATCCTGGTGTCAGTTTGCAATTAGGATTAATTTAGAGGAACTTCCTAAATCCTCAGTCCATAATCACTTTTGGCAAGCTCATTGCCTGTTGCCAGGTTCCTTGCAGTAATGAATTCTCACTGGTGTCCTAAAAGCGGAATGTAATCCAAGTGTGAGGGGTATTCCCAAACATTGTGCTGGTTCTCAGCATGGAGTGCATCACACTGGCAGGGCCCATATCTTCCCTCAACCAAAGAACACTTCGTGCTTTTTAAAAAGCTTTTTCCTCAAATCTTTGCTGCTATTTTTCAAAAACTAAAACTTTTTTATCACATTGAGAATTAAGAGCTGCAAAGGCACAGTTTCAAGTAATGAAAAGGAGGGGAAGGGAATATTTCTTCATCTTGGAATGCTCAGAGCAATTTTTTGTCAATTATTGGGATGAAAATTTCATACTAATTGAAAAAATGCTTCTCTCTTGAGGCAGACCTGAATGCTCTTCGAATTAGATTTTGGGGCTGCAGGCTGGACTGCCTGGGGGATATTTTTTTTTTTTTTTTTTTTTTTTTTTTTGTCTTTTGTTTTGCTATTTCTGTTGCATTTTCCAGTAAAGAAATTTCATAAAACATAATTAAATTCTACTGAACCATCATAAATTTCAACTTGGAAGCATGTTAGCAGAATAGTGGGATTGTGTGTTCTTTCAGGTCATCAACAAAAATTGGATCCTATCTTGATTTCTAAACAAGTTTGGTAAAAGCCTGAAAAAAATGAGCAGGGCAAGTGACCTTAACTTAAAAAGAGAAATAAAATCTTACTTTGTCAACTCATGATTTGAATTGCTTTCAGATCCAACTAGAAATAGGCTGCTATAATGGCTGTCTAGCAGACAAGGGCCACGTTTGGGTGAGAGGTCCTATCTTTTTATTGGATTAGCAGATAGAGCTAGGAAGAAAACAGATATGCTTTCAGGCATGTGATCCCTCTTTTTGGCCCTTTTCTGGAGAAAGGCTGATATACCAATGATTTTTCCAACAGTATCAGTTGCTCTGATAAAAGATGTTGCCTTTCTCCCAGCTCTGCCTTACTGAGGTCCTTAATGCACCACAGACAACAAAAGCACAAATTCTCTAGTAGGCAGGTACTTTGCATTTTAAATAGTAATAGTAATAATAATTTGTATGAAATAATATATGCCTGGTGAGTGAGATCCTGTTGGCTGTACCTGGTAAATTGTCCCTTGTGATGGTACATCATGAGGGCCGTTTCACTGTGGGAAGTTTAGCAAATGGTTTTTTGTCTGTGTTTTCTTTTCTTGCCTTTATAGGCATAGAAATAACTTACTCATTTACTTTCTAATTCTAGTTCTCTTCTTAGAATGGAGGAAAAATGGCAGGGGGAACTGCCTTTGTGCATGTGTGGAGTTGTTTGGATCTTTTTCAAACACTCTAAAAATATGTTACTAGAATGTCCCTCCTGAAATGTGGTGCCCAACTAATTCAACTAGTTATNTCAGTCTATGGTAATTTTCCTCCTGCCATCCACTCTGCTCAAGAGGCATCTTTATTGAGCTAGACTCTCCAAACCCCAGCTCATTGTAGGAGAAGAGGGAACAAAGTGAAATTCAGTTGGGTAAACAATTTCACTATTCTGTTAGAAATTTATCATCTTATGTATTTCCTTGGTGGAGAAGCTATTGATTGTCCTAAAGAAAAAAAGGAAAGCATTTTAATTACCAGTTTGTTCATTTACAGGAAAATTGTTTCTAAAATCACCAATTGCACTGGTAAGCTGGGAACTCTTGTGTTTGGTTTTTTCCCCAGGAAAAGAGGTGCAGTAGCTTATGCATCCCAGAAGCCTTGGCTGCTCAATGCCACAGTGGAAGAGAATATCACCTTTGAAAGCTCTTTTAACAAACAGAGGTAACAGGTTCCAGCACTGGTCTGTGTTTTACTTCCCTTTCCTGTAAATATTGGGGTTGTGTGGGTCAGACATGGGTCCCCATCTCCCTGTAGAAACAAACCTCCTGCCCCTGCCTGAACGTGCCACTCTCCCCCTTTGACCATGTTTTTCCTGAATGTCACAAGGCACAGGGTTTTTCTCACTTGAACTCGAGTGTACAAATGTTTTCCTTTCCAAGGACCGTGTTTGTTTAGCATGCAGTGTTCTCACACCTGGTTGACTAGTTTGCCTCTCCTGGAAGGACATCACCTGTTGGGCAGTGAGAGTGTTGTTTGCAAAGAATTAATGGGCTACCTTTTTATTCAGTATAAATGCCTACCAGACATTGTAAAATACTTAGAAATCAATTGCTGGTATCCCATTCCCCCACCCTTAACAGAAGTGATTGACTATATATTTGCATTCTACACTCTTTTTTTTTTTCTGTCATCCTTAGATATTGAAACAAGAGACAAAGGCCCTGGGTGTGAAAAATAATTAACTGCTAAAAAATAGCAGTGTACCTTGGGAGAAATTATGGGGTTTTTTTCCCTGGGTTTAGCTATTTCACATTTTTGTCTGGGAAGCTGACCTAAGATCCTTCTTCTTAGCTGCAATGTTACTTACTTGCCTGCAATTGAAAGAGATCCCATTAGAACAATTAGTGGCTAACAAATATGTTTTCCACTGTGTAATTTTTTCCAGCTGGTTAATTTTTGTTCCTCTGCAGGTAGGAAATGTGCTTCTCCAGCAGTATCTGTGTGGATTTTGTTGCTTTTTTTGTTTCCACAGGTACAAAGCAGTAATTGATGCTTGTTCCCTGCAGCCTGATATTGACATTCTGCCTCACGGAGACCAAACCCAGATCGGAGAGAGGGTCAGTAAACAGCTGCAGGCTTCTATTTTTGGTTTAAATATATAGAAGGGGCATTTATTATTGTTGGTTCTTAAAATCTTACAGGTTATTTGGCAACAAAGGTAATCTTTTGGTTAAGTGTATGTTTGGGTCATTAGTCTGAAAGCTCATTGCTCAGTAAACATGGAAACACTGTCATTTATGTGAGATGCAATGATTTAAATGTGCTGCTATCAGAATGTTTGACTATTCTGCAGCTGCTATTGCAGATATCCTGACTTAACAGGATATTTTCTGGTTTCTTTAGAAGTAACAGAAAAATAAATAATAATACATAGATTTTTATTTTTTTTAAGGGTCCTTTCATTTACAGAAGGGCAGGTGTTTAATCAATGGCTTTATCACATCAGGGAAGATTAGGGAGTGATGAGAAAGGAAACAGAAGTCACAGATTTGTAAACAGTTTACTCTAGCATATACTGGTATTGGCACAAACAAACAAAAGAACCCAAAAAATGCCCCCTGAAACACCACAGCGTGCCCACACTTTGGAAAAATTTATTGTGTTTCTCTGCCCAGAAAGTCTTCTGTGGATAACCCAATCAGAATATGAATGTGAATATTCAGTTGATGTTTTCTTTGACTGCCTGATTGTTTCTCTCCTGCTTATCTCCAGGGTATTAATCTGTCTGGAGGGCAGCGCCAGCGTATCAGCGTGGCACGAGCACTTTACCAGCAGACAAATGTTGTGTTCCTGGTGAGTGGGTGCCCTTCTGTTTCTGCTCCCTGCAGAGGCACGAGATGCTCCTTCATTTAGAGTATTTCATGGGTCAGCCAAGCCAAATGTGCACTGTGTGTTTTATTTCTGTTGTCAGCTAGCCTGCAGGTAAGGAAGAATTTTTTAAATGCTGCAGACAGACAGATAAGTGTTGCACATCGAAATGCTGATGCTTGTCCTCTCAATATGTTGAAAATTCAGTTTGAACCTTACTTTTATCTTTAGGTCTTAGAAATTTAGTAGTTTCAACTGTATTTTTGAAATTCCTAAGCTGTCTCAGGCCTGACATTAATGTTGTCTTGTGTCTGGGGTGTTTCCTTTCTGCAATAAACTAAGGTGCTTTTGCACCTTGAACTGCCTGTTGTATATCCTGTCCCAGCTTCAGCTATGGAAAGAGAGTGACATCAGGTTCTAGCAACTTCACAGGTGGGAAAACAGATGCATCCTACATACTCACTTGTAGTGAGCTTGCTGGCTTTCCAATTTAGGACTTCCTTCTTTAGCTCAGTTTTCTAGGTTTGAATCCAGCTGCTGTGACAGTGAGACATAAGTCACGTAGGATTAGAAAAGCTGTGCACATTAGATGTCATCCCTAAAAGAAAGGGAGGCTTTTTAGACCTTTGCCTGTAATTAGGCTGATCAGTCTGTGCTTGCTTCGTGTATCAGGGTAGGGTGTTTCCAGGCAAAGATCAGAGTGCAGGAGAGTAGAAAACAGTTGGGTCAGGTGCTGCAAATCAGCAGATCCACTTTTGGGCTGTAACTTGGTTTTTCCCTTTTGGTCCTTCTGTGAAGGACACTCACTAACCTCCTAAATAGTAGCAGGTTCTCTTATCATTTGATGGTGTAAAAACACCTACAAATAAACTTTATTCCCAGTTACTAATATTTCAAAAATAATCAGGAATCCTATATGTTAGTATTGGCAAACACTCAGTTCTTTTAAGGCTGATTTTGTTAAGAAATGCCTATGAAACTTCATTCTCACAAGTACAGATGTCATAGGGGTGATGTTTAGGCCTGTGCCAGGTCAGAAGAGTGCAGCAGCAGAGCTGACAACGTCCTTGCTCAGTGAGCAGGGTGCACACACAGATGCACACAGGCTTTTGAGTGAAAATTCTGGATGGTGACAGTACTGTGTTTCAAAAGCACTTTCCAGGTGCTTTATGTTATGATGCTCTGGTTTATTAGAATCTAAGTGGTCACATTTATCTTACAGCTGATTTCAGACATTTTTGATTTTTAAAAGCCTGGGTTTAGTGTAATATTATATTATGAAATAGTATCTCTAAGTAAATCCTGCAGCCAGTATTGCTATTGCAAGCAGAAATATCAAATCAAAACACAAGGTTTGTGATTCCATATAAACAGGGTTAGGTAAACAGGTTTCCCAAAAGAGGGTACAGATTAATTTATGCCTAAATGAATTGCATATAATTCATTGATTCAATAAGATAATGTAGGTCTTAAATCAAACATCTGAGCTGAGTCAGCAAAATTATCAATATTGCTCCTTTTGTGATTTTTGTGATTCTTTGTTAATAGAGTATTGATTTATTAATTAAAAAACAACAACAACAAAACACAGAAAAAAAAAGAAAAAAAACCACAAAAACCAAAAAACCACCACACAAAAAAAAACCAACACAAAACCAAAACAACGAAACAAACAAACAAACATCACCAGAACTGAAAGCAGTGATGTTCAAGGAAAACAGAAATATGCTCGTTGTCCCTGTCCCTGGAGTAGTTATGCAAGATCTGCAACAGATCTACACTGGGGCATTGTCTGGAGCCTGACAGAAGCCATGTTCTCCAGCTGTGTGGGCCATGAACACATCTGGGGAGAGGAGCAGGTCCCACAGAGTTGAAGAGTTGACACAGCTGGCATTACTCAATGCTCTCTGCCAAAACACAGTTCAAGGTTTGGTGTTCTGTAAATTAGGGAAACCATTCCTCGGCCCAATATTGATCTGATGGCCTCTTTTGCATGTCCATGTTGATCTAACTGGGTTTACTGGTATTAAAACCTGTCAGTTTCCTTGGGTCCAGGAAGTTCTGGCTCCAAAAGCTGACCTCTTATCCTCCTGACAGGATGATCCTTTTTCTGCCCTGGATATCCACCTGAGTGACCATCTCATGCAAGAAGGGATCCTGAAGATGCTGCGGGAGGACAAGAGGACCATTGTGCTGGTGACTCACAAGCTGCAGTACTTGCCCCATGCTGACTGGGTAAGGAACCTCTTCCCATATTTTTCTGAGGAAGCAACTACGTGGCAGGAACGTGTCTTGCTGCAAACAATGCTTTCACTTTATCTTTCCACCAAGTAATAGTTTAGTGAGAAGATATATAATAAAGATCTTTTGAAAATTAGCCAGTTAAGGGTGCTATAATTTTGAGATTCCTGTCTTAGAACACCTAAATATGTTGGATTTTTATAGAGGTGATACTTAATACTCTTGTGAAAGCAGGTTACATTTTAAATATATTGAGTATCCTGAAACATTAGTTATATTGGAAAAATTTGGCCAATTTTTTAATCTCAAAACAGGGAAATATTTGAGTATCTTTGCCTCTGCTGGGATGTTACTAGGTATTTGTGCTATCACGGGAAAAGGTGCATTTATGCAAGGTGGGTATTGAGAGGTATGGAAATATGAGGAAAAACCCAATATTTCCTTGTGGTTAGTACTAGTACATAATATAATCAGAACATCTTTGCCCTTTGTTTTCTGGCAAGATTTTAAGAAATATGTAGTATTTTGTTGTTTTGTTAGGTTTCTTTTTTACATTTTCACTTTACAGCAAAAAAAAATGGAGGGATTCTTTCTATACCAGCTTGTAATTGGAAATGTCAAAGATGAAGAAGGAACTGGGGGGGTTGGATTCTTTTTTTTGTAATTTATTGGTTCCCATTGGCCTTGCACTTGGTCCTGCAGTTCCCCAGCATCCCAGGTTTCCTTGCCCATGGTGATTGATGACTGCAGTTATACCTCCTAGCAGGACTTCTCTCTTTCATATCTTGCACTGCCTTTAGCAGCAGTTTTCTGGTCTCAAGAAATAATCATATTTCAGCTGTTTCCTGAGCTTCATATTGGCTTGGTATAAAGTTGCAGATAGACATTCATCTTGTTCTGATCAGGTTTTGGGTGGGCAGCATTTGTCCTTTTCAGTCTCTGCGCTGACCTTGTCCCTCAGCTGTTTACCTTTAAGAGGTAACTGTTCTCGGCACAGTTTTGGTTTTCTGGTTAGTGTCTCTTGGGATACAGGAATTTTCTGCCTTCTTCCTCTCCCTGTTAGGTCCATCTTAACTTCTTTTTTTATTGTTATATACTTGCAATTTTTTTAAAGTGTATACAGCTGTGGCCTTTCATCAATGTAATTGTTTAAATTTTCTTGGTGAATGTAAGACCTGTTTCTAGATGTTGGTGTTTTAGGAGATGTTGTATGCAAATTACTTTATATTGATTATCTTGTAGATGTGTCATTTTTTACGAGAGATACTGTTTCAAGCAACCCAGTAGCACAGGAAGGATGTGTGTGAACTTTATAATAAAAAATATTTATTGCAAAATATTTCATGGTTTTCTTTCCCCCTAAGTGTAGGTTTCATTCATCCTTAGAAATTCTTACCCAGTGAATTGAAGAGGGAATATTTATTTTATTAAGAAATTTTAGATAAAAATATAGTTTAAAGTATATGTCGTGGTTCCCCTAAATCTTTTTAGCAAAACCCTCAGAAGAATTCAAGGTCCAAGTCCAGTTGCAGGTTTCCTGTATAAATGGATCACAGAAAGATCCTTGTTTGCTTTATTTTTTACCTTCTCTCTGGTGCAAATTCTTAGCGATAAACAGAATAGATTATTTCCTCACCACCTGACTGTGGAAATTTCTGAGTTTCCAGGGAGAGAGAAAAAGAAATAGTGAATTAACTCTTTTGTAATGGTGGGGGTTTGCAATCTGCATGCCTCATTTTCCAGTTGTCCCTGTCAGATCCAGAGTGGCAGTACTTACATGGTGTGTATAACACAGGTACACTGACACAAACCTGGAAAGTGCTCCCTGCAGGCTTTATCTTGCATATATATTTTTCTTTTCCAAGCTGTGTCCACTATTTATGCTTTTAAAGCTTTAGGGATTCAAATTCCCTAGCTCTTCCTTATCAGTCCGTGGTATCAGAGAAAGAAGCCAGCATGCTGGTATCTAATTGCCTGAATGAGGGCAAAACCTCCTGCACTCAATGTCTTGCTAAAAGCTTTTTCCTTTTAGGAGGTAAGAGAACTCTAAAATCTTATCTTGCTAATGACTTGTATTTAGGAAGAGTAGTGTGCCGCCCCTGGCTGTCGACAGGGATCCCATTCTTCTTTCTTAAAAGCAGCCTTTTCTGAAAACACGGAGTGCAGGAAGTTTCTGGATTTTCAGCATCTTGGATGAAGGGGATGGAGTCAAGAGATAATGTCACTGTCTTTTTAATAGAAAGATTCGTTTGTGGAAATATTATTTGTTTAAGAAAAGAGGAAGTCCTGACAAAGCACAGCAACATAGCTTTAAAACAAATAGACATACCTGGCTATTTGTCTCACCACTTGTGTTTCTGACTTTTCAGATAATTGCGATGAAAGATGGTAACATCCAGAGAGAAGGAACACTCAAGGACATTCAGAAATCAGAGACTGAGCTCTTTGAACACTGGAAGACATTAATGAATCGACAAGACCAAGAGCTGGAGAAGGTTTTTGTTGGGCAGGGCAATCAATATATGCAAGAAAAATACTGGGGGTTTTTGTTTGTTTGGTTGGTTGGTTTTTTTCCTTAGTTGGAAAGGATTAACAAGAATTGACATGCTGTGTGATGTCTAACTTAATATGAATGTATTTTAGCGATACCATTATTATTTATCTCTTAAGACAAATTCCTTCATCTGGACATCTCATATTTCCTTGATACAGTTCTAATCCATTCTTCATAGGAAGCCCTATCAAAATATTGTCACCTAAATAAATATGGCCATTTTAGGAGAAGCTTTCCTAATACTGACAACTGGTTTTATAGATATGCCTGAATTTACTTACTGCTTTGGGTGGAAGCTTTTCGGATATGCCTGTATCAAGTCCCTTAAATAATCAAGATGTTTTGTCTTTCATACTTATAACACAAGAAGAATGAACTATTAATCTTGGTTCTTATTAATTCTAGGATAACTGTCCATGTCAAGATTCCAAGAGGGTTGGGATTGACAACCTGAAATTAGTGTTAGATATCTAATTTATGTCCTTTGGTTTTACACAGAGATAGCAAATCCATCACTTACGGCTGCCTGCTGCGAGATTCTCACTTCTGTTTTTTACTGAGCAGAAACAATCTTATCACAAGTAGAAATTTTTTTTGTATGAACTCTCTGGCTAAAAACACATGAACTGTCCCTTTTTCAGGAAACAACTATTGAGGAAAACCCTGTTTTGGAAAGAACAAATCTCCGGAGGACAATGTATTCCCGGGAAGCATTGCTGAAAGATGATGAAGAGGATGAAGGTAAGGGGCACCCTTTGAGCCCACAGCCATACATTACTGTTTCGCAGTTAAATTACGTTAGATTGAATTAACACTATTTCACACTGGCAGGAGAACAAATCATTTTTCATGTGGGTCATGATTTATAAGAGTGCTGTTTCCATTTCTTTGACCTCTGGACTAGAGTGATTGCAAGCATTCGCAAGTCATTGCTTCCTCCAGACTTTTGAGGTTTATCTTATGTGTGAGTATGACTTAATAATGAATGAAGAATAATATTAGACAATATGCTGAGTGAACTTCACCTGTCAATAGCTAAACACATTTGCTTAAGGTTTTACATAGGAAAAAGATTGAAATTGATTTTTATTTAGCCAGTGCTTTCACATTGTAAAAACATGGTTGAGGAAATCCATTTGCCAGTCTCACTGGTGGGTGTGTGCAAGCATGTCAGCATGGCTGTCCTCTCTTTCTTGCACCTTGCAGAAGAAGTAACAGAGAGTGATGATGAAGACAACCTGTCTTCAGTGCTGCATCAGAGAGCCAAGATGCCCTGGAGAGCCTGTGGAAAGTACCTGAGTGCAGCAGGGATCCTCCTGCTGCCCCTGCTGCTCCTGTCCCAGCTGCTGAAGCACACGGTGATGGTGGCCATTGACTACTGCCTGGCACTCTGGACTGAGCATGCCATTTCTATCAAGATGGAGCCCGAGACAAAAAACTGCTCCCAGTGCATGGTAGGCACTGCCTTGTTCACCTTCCTCTTATGATTTGACTGGGGGTGTTCTCCCACTGTCAGCCTCTGCTCCAAGATTTGTATGCAATGTGCTGTTTTTCTATGGAAGAGCCACTCCGGAGTATTTTGAAGCTCAATGCATTTTTGCATACACAGTGCTGTAAAATGAAGTTGAGTTTGATGTGTTGTTCTCCTTTTGCAAGAATCATTGTATTGTAGTCACCAAGCTGATATACCTAAACCTGGGTCTCTAAAGTAATTTTGATATCATAGTTCTTTTTTATTTTCTCTGCACTGTTGCATTCTCAACCTGGGCTTTTTATAGTATTTTGTGATTTTAGATTTCTGATTTATTGCTTATTTTCATGCAAACACTTCCCTCTCCAAAGGATAGTAAGTTATTATTTCAGATGGGTGAAAATCATGGACAGTTTAATTTAGGGAGCAAAAAAGAATATACTTTCACATTTTTTCACACTTGTGCTTCTGTGTTTACAATAATTTTTAAGTGTAATTTAAAGTGAATAATTGTGTTGCTCTTTGTTTCTCAGGAATTTGACCATTCTCCATATTCAAAAGTTTTCAGCATTCTTTGCTGCCTTGGCATTGTATTATGTCTTGTCACATCAATAGCAGTGGAGTGGACTGGCTTGAAAGTCACCAAAAAGCTACACTCTTCTTTACTGAATAAAATTATTTTGGCTCCAATGAGGTATTTCTCTGATTGTAATAGAAATTTTATTATAGTCATTTTATTTTCTTTACTTCATGGCAGTCTGCTCAGTGCAGTTTTTACCACGAAATGATTGTGCATCACGTATTTTTTCAGGTATCAGTGAAAAATCACCAGGTGTCAAATATCTGAGTAGTTTTTGAAAGTGGTACCAGGCTGCTTGAGTTCCTAGACACGAGTCAAATGCCTCTCCTGTCTGACTGTGACTTCACAGATTTACTTCCTTGCATGTTTAATTTCTCTTTGCTGTTTTTAATTAGGGAGAAAACAAAATTATTGATCAATATGTTGTACAGATAATTCATAGCATGCTTCATCATCTTAATCACTGGAAATATTTACTGTCAGGCAGTGATTGTGCAAGTCTAGGAAAGGCAATGAGCTTAGACAAGTGTCATTATAGGCATCGTTAAAGTTCCCTGGCATGTACTTTGTTCCAGCAAAAGCCTTGGTTGTCCTCCATGAGGTTTTTTTTCCCATGCATCAAAGAAAGGATGTATCTTGATTCAAACCTGCAGCTTTAGGAAAAATACCTTCTTATTTTTAAGCTAACTATATTTGACATACATGAAAAATCTCAAAAAAAATTTTTTGGGTTTTTTTTTTCCCCCAAGCATAAAATTAGACTTCAGGTTCCACATGAGTTATGGAACAGCTAAAAGTTGCAGAACAATAATGTAGTTTGCATTTTGCATATCCAGATTTCTTTTAATATGTTATTCCAACAGTTGTTCCTCTTGTTACAGTTTTATGTTCCCAGAAAGATGCAAGAATTTGCAATTTAACTTCTTTTGAATTTTTCAGGAATTAAAGGGGGCTCAAATTAAAATCTTGAAGGATTTTTCCAAGTGTCATCATGTGATGTCCGTGGCTTAGGCAGTAGAGGGAGCTGAGGACATGCTTGCAGCTGTAGGGTTCTAAATGGTTGTAGGTTCATGCTTGTAGTTTTAAATTCAAGACATTTCTATTTAATTAGAAAGCCATAGGTACTGGGAAAAATGAGAAATTTTACTATGGCTGTCAATTTATTTGCTTGTTTCTGTTATGCAGTACCTAGCTTAGGTGAGACAAAATAATAATATGAATCAGTTCTAATATCAGTATTGTAAACTTTGCCGTTCCTTGTCCCATTTTAGGTTTTTTGAAACAACACCTCTGGGAAGTATATTGAACAGATTTTCAGCTGACTGCAATACCATTGACCAGGTACTGATTAAATATTTTCAAGCTTTCAAGTTATCCTATCTTAAGCTGAAAAAGTGGAGTTGAATTTATTACAGACTTACCTAGATGAAGCTTACAGATGAACTATAATTTTGACTATATCAGTTTGCATCATGATTTTCTCAATTCCAAATGAGTTCCTCATCTTATATGCTCAACAAAAAAACATTTATTATGCTAAGATGTCCTCTATAGAAGAGAGAAGCAAAATTAGATCAATAGTGATATCCCCAAATTAAAGAATATCTATTTTTTTTGGTAATTGGGTAAACACATTCATTTGAGGAAATGAAATGAGAAAAAAGCAAATGCTATTGCCCAGAATAGAAATGACTGAAACTCAAATTACCATTATTTACCCCAGACTGCACTGCCAGTTCATAGGATTTATGCAGATGCTAAAATCATCTATTGCATCCCATCTATAATCCTCTGACCTGAGAGGATGATGGAGCAGTGAGGACTGTGCTCCACAATGCAGATGTGAAGCAGCCCCATGGAAATCCCCTCAGATGTCCCCAAAACCCAGTGGTAAATTCAAGAGCAGACCTGTATGCTTAGTGCTTAAAATACACGAGGAATAAAATTTTTGAGGAAGCAGGAGAAAGGAAAATGAAGTCATATTTTAAACTTGGCATGGTTTGGAAGATTCTGTGAGCTTTTTTTTTTCCCTCTGTGTACAGCACATTCCAGCTACCCTGGAGTGCCTGAGCCGTTCCACCTTGCTGTGTGTGTCTGCCCTTGCTGTGATCTCCTATGTCACACCCATGTTCCTCATTGCCCTGGTGCCCCTGGCAATCATGTGCTACTTCATCCAGAAGTACTTCCGAGTCGCATCCCGGTAAGAGCACACGCCGTCACCATTCTGGCAGAGGATTTCAGGTTTCATGTTTAAAATTGGTCCTGCCAAGGCCATGGCACTGTCTGAAAGAGGGACAAATCCACTAGAGTGGAAATGTGTCATTTTACAAGTGCCTTTGTCGGCAGCTCTTCAAGCAGAACTTCTGCAAGGCATGAGCAGGGTCTTTGTGCATGATCAAAGGTTTTTGGAGTTCACAGGACACAAAAAACCCAGCTGGGTTCTGTCCTCCCCAAGGTTATGTCCAAGAAAATGTGGTGACAGGGCAGGGAAACTGGAGTCTGCCTGTCCACAGGGAAGTGGAACTACGTAAAGTTGAGGAGAGGCTGCAGAATGCAGTACAAATGCAGTAGTACTGCTAACCATTAAGGGTCCAGTGTGCACGAGCCTCCTCTCCTGTTCTGGGTGCCTTCTAGTTTTTAAAAAGATTTTTAAAATTATTTGTATCTGAGACCTTACTCTTTCTAAGATGATAGAGCTTCCCTCTTGTAAAATGTTTGCAGTAATGCAAAAATATGCATATCCCCTCATGTATGCACAGATTGAGAGGGAAGCTGCAACCAATTTACTTCCTCCTAGAAGAAATTGAGACTAAATAGATTTCACCCTGCATGTGCTTTTACTGATATGATGATTAAATATGACATTGAGAAGTGCAACCTAATGATGAGTGCAGACTCTCATTTACTGAGTGTATGAGATACTGTTGTCTCAGTGAGAAGCTGTGCTGTTATCTGGGAATTCACTTTGTCTTCTTAACTCAAGCTCCTATTTGCAGCATTCCATTAAATTGATATTCTGTACAAAGACAGAATGGTGTTTAAATGAATAAAAAATTGAGCACGAGAAATAAAAATATAGGAGAAAGGGGGGAAGGCAGTGAAGGGAAAAGACCCATTCAGAGCTCCAGCTAGTTAAATGTTAAAAGAAAAGTCCTCCTGGGCAATTCATTCCCCTTCAGCACTGCTCTGCAATCTGTCTGAACCTCATGTATATGACTATTGTGATGCTATTCCTTTTCACTCCCTGGGCCTGATTCAAGAGAATAACTGCACAACAAAACTGGCTTCTTACAAAATTATTTTCATAACCCTCTCCAGGGATCTGCAGCAGCTGGATGACAGCACTCAGCTACCATTACTCTCCCATTTTTCAGAGACTGTTGAAGGTCTTACCACCATCCGAGCCTTCAGGTATAGTTTTTTTTTTTTAAGAAACATAGCTATTGACAAGTGAGGTAATGTTATGTCTTAAACTCTTCTTCCTGGAAAATCCTGAGTCCCCAAAACACGGGCAAGGGGATATGTCAAACACTGAATAATTTTAAGCATTTTGTATGTAGAGGAGTCACTGTAAAAAAACAAGCTCATGTTGGTCATCTGCCCCATGGTTGCTGTCCAGACACTTGCATGCAGCCTGAAAAAAGAACCTGAGGGCACATGTGATTTAAGAAGCTAAATTAGCCTGCAATTACCACAGTGTGTGGTGTGGCAGACGATGGGCTTGGACAGTTTCCATGACAGAACTAACATGCACCAACTTGGTGCAGACAAATCTGTGTCAATGCCCTGGTCAGATGAGCTGTGCATGCTGGTGACTTCAGGGGTTACAGTAGAACCCTATCTTATTTCTCAGATTGCTAGCTGAAAATGTGGGTGTTTACACTGATTTTTGAAATACACAAGCTGGAGACAGACTATTTCCTTGCCTGTTTTGGTTTGTTTTTCCATCCACATAAGCTCCCAGGAGAGCAGCTCAGGAGTACCTGATAAGGTGCCTGGGTTGTGTATGTGTGTTAGAAAACTGGCAGTCATGCTGATACCTCAGAGGTACCAATAAAACCACTGCTGAGCTTACCAGCTGCTTTCTCTGCACTAGGGCTATTCTTGTCTTTTCCCAGTTGACTCAAACACAGTCAACTTTTCCACTAGATTCTCATCTAGATGATGTCTATATATTTTGTCAGTTAATTATTACTGTTACCCTTCTACCTTTGAAACAGTAGTTTATTTATTCCTCCTAACCTATAATTGTAATTTTATAATAGAAGTTACACACAAAGTTACCTTAAATTACTTTAAATAGGTTATAAATAGGTCAAAGAAAGAACAACCAATTTAGGAGTTTGTTTCTTTTCGACAGAAGGTAGCTTACCCAAGAGTTAATTACTGTTATTGAATATTTAATTCATTAAGTGCCAACAGTATTCTATAGTTTGTAGTTATGTCTATGGTCAATTTTCAGGAAAATCAATTTCTCTTTTAATTTCTGCTTTTTTTCATTCCCATATTCTTTTACTTGATCAAGAGGATCTTTGGAGCATTATATATGGCTGTGTATTTTCTGGTGTTGATACAGAAAGCAATATTCAATGCCATCTAATATTTTCAGTCTGTCAGAACATTCCCTCTTGATTCTTCCTGTCACTTTGGAATTAATTCTTCTGTCAAAGAATTGTGTGTTTCTTGAATCCTGCAGTAAGTGATGTGTCTCTGACCCAGCCAGCCATGTGTGTTCAGTGAGTTCTGTGTTCCATCTGTCTGCCAGCCTCCTGCCTCAGCTGCTAAGCCAGTTATTTTTAGGACTGTGTAGCTTTTCAGCTGCCTAACATATTAGCAGGAGTGGAGTTTAGACTTGCTAGCGTGAGCATCCCTAAAAATAACACTAATTCAGGAATTCATTCTGTTAGGAGGTGCCAGTTGTTCCTGAAGCGTCCTTACCCTTAGTTAGTCCCTGTCCTGGATTTATTCAGAATGCATATGGAAAGAAATGTACAAAAAATTCTGAGGGAGATCAGAAAGACAACTACTGCTGCACTTAGAAAAACGCCTTCAGCAGATGCCCTGGCCTGATTTACAGTTTATTTTGATACTTTAGATAGCATTAGTGTTAAACAATCAACAAAATATAAATGTGAAGGCTTCTGCAAAGACTTGTCTGTATTCTTAAAGACCTGGTAATCTGGGAGAAATCTGAAGAGAAATTCTGATATTTTTGCATCAATCCAGCAGCTGTGGTAACTTTGCATCCCTGTTCCACGTGCATATGCATGACTGACTCATGATGCATACCTCACATTCTCTGAGGCATATCTGCATCACACAGTCTCTCATGGTATAGATAGTGAAGTTAAATGTGACTGAATTGGTTCCAGAAGCAGCACAGCCACATCTCTATGGTGGGGCACTGAGGGCAGTGAGCCCTGAGCAAAGGAAGGGCTCCCTAGCTCTGTGGTATTGACACTAATGCCTGTTGCCTGTTTTCAGAAACAACCATTCTGCTGTGCAAACACACCAAAGTGCTCACAGCCAGCCCAGATCCTGGGTGCATCTGTGTGACCAGCAGGGCAAGGAGGGGATTCTGCCCTTCTGCTCTGGTGGCATCCCACCTGCAGGGCTGCACCCAGCTCTCGGGTCCCAGCACAGCAAGGACATGGATCTGTTGGGGTGAGTCCAGAAGAGGCCACCAAGCTGATTAGAGATAAAGCACCTCTCCTGTGAGGAAAGGCTGAGAGAGTTGGGTTTGTTCAGCCTGGAAAAGAGAAGGCTTTGGGGTGACCTAATTGTGGCCTTCCAGTACAGCTGAAAAGAACCTGTGAGAAATAGGAGGGAGACTGTTTACAAGGGCATGTAGTGACAGGAGAAGGGGAACAGCTTCAAACTGAGAGAGAGTAGGTTTAGGTTGGAAGTTAGGAAAAAATCCTTTACAATGAGGGTGGTAAGGCATTGGAACAGGTTGCCCAGAGGATGCCCCATCCCTGGCAGTGTTCAACGCCAGGTTGAATGGAGCTCTGAGCAACCTGGTCTGGTGATAGGTGTCCCTGCCCATGGCAGGAGGTTGGAATGAGATGATCTTTAAGGCTCCTAACAATCCAAGCCATTCTATGATTCCCCATTGCACACAGCAGACATGTCTCTTAAGTCTTAGGCCATGGCTAACCTGTGGAGAGCTGAATTATTTCTTTTCCTCAAAATCATAAATTTTTATGTAAAGTCATTATTTTACTGTACTCAGAAGAAGGATTAAGGTACTCTGCAGTGAACAAATGTGAAAGCTTCTGTAAGTCATGTTCTTTATACTTAGGCATTCTCTTATATCAGTATTAGGAGAAGTGATCTTATAAATAATCAGTGCTTGTCATAGCCATAATAGCTAAAGGATAAGGTTAAGTTTCAAAGGGGGAGATCAAGCTTGTTAAACTTGACCATATAATAGGGAGGGGGAAAAGGCAAGATTCGAGTGCTTAAGCTAAATCTTCAGGCCTTTGAGCTTATACCACTACCCTGGGAGACTTTTGTGCCAGACTTGTGCATTATTAGCTGTAATTGTTGATACACTTGATTATTAACATCACTTTAATTTACAGCTATGCAATTAAGTGTGCCCAGCCAAAAGAGGTGACTGGCTGACTTGCACATTTGCCAAGACCCCAGCAGGATATCATCTCCCATACCTGCTGAATTCATAGCAGATTTCACTAGTGCAGCTATTCAGATGAGTGGGTGAAAATTCACTATAACAAACTGTAAACAGACTTATTTGTGATTAATCCTGTTTTGTGTACTGTGGCTTAACTCCTTGAGGGAAGGGAAACACAGTTCTTTCCAATTTAATACTTTTTGTTGTGCCATGTACTTGGACTTCCGTTTTCCAAAGTGTTCCATTTGTTTAGTGATAAGGACAAATATATTTGTTTAATATGGGTGCTACTATACTGGGAAGTTCTTTGAGTTTATGCTTTTTAAATTGCTACAATTTCTAGGCACTATGGTAATATAAATTTTAAAACCTGAGCTGATATGATTGAGAAAAACTGAATTCTGTGGCATTAATGCTTCTTTTCACAAGTACGTGCATGTATTATTTCTCTCATACTTATTTCATTTTTCTTTAGTTTCATATTTTTCTCTCTCTTTCTCAATTACCATGTCATTAAAATACATTCATAAAATACCCAGTGGGGTCTGGAAGTCCCACAGAATTTCAATACAATAGTCAATGCAATAATATCCATAAATTACTTCTCAAGATACTGCACAAATACACTTTGCCTCTGTCTAACACAAGACTACAAATGATGTCACTCTGAACTATTGATAGGCTGATACATATCCTGTGCCAAGCTGTCCATAAGCATGTAGCCCAGAAATTAAATTTTACTTTTTATTTTTCCAAGACCCCAAGGCCCAAGTCCTTTTTTTTCTCCTTCCCTCTTGCTTTCATGCTTTCTTCCTTTTTTTTTTTTAGGTATGAAGCCAAATTCCGACAAAAACTTCTTGAATACACAGATTCCAACAACATTGCCTCCCTTTTCCTCACGGCTGCCAATCGCTGGCTGGAAGTTCGCATGGCAAGTACATTATTATTATTATTATTGTTGTTGTTGTTGTTGTTGTGTTTACATGAGGAATTTTTGACTCTGTTCCAAGTAATTGGATGAGACATCCAGCAGTTTTCCAGCCTCTTCTCAAAGCCATACCTTTGCCCTCTATGTCTCTCTGAGTGTAATGAGCATACGCCCAACCCATCCTGGACACTGAATGGGGTATGAATTTTCCCTGTAGCCTGCAGCTGTTTTTCCAAGACAGGAATAGTTTTCACGGGTCACATTGGCTCCTCAGAGCTAGTTGAGCTGTGCCACCAGCCAGGATGTCATTGTGGGACCATGTCAGTCAGTGTCAGCAGCCTCTGCCTCATGGCTCCCTAGGAACATTTCAATGTCTTGGAAGCTGTCCTAATGAGCAGAAGGATGTAGATAAGTTTGAGTCTGTTTTAGGGTCATCTGAAGAACACCAAAGATATTCAGTGGCCTGTTTTCTGCTCAGTGAAGTGGCCTGGTGTGAGAAATGGTTTATTAAAAATAATCCTCTAAGAAGCAAGTCAAGGAATTTTATGTTGTGGAATGTTAAATGACAATTTTAAATGCAGGTGTAGTAATGCTGTTCTGGTAATATGGGCTTCTTTTAGATGTGCTAAATGTATGTTAATTCATATTTCATGTCACACTCTATAGCTCCATTTTGGACTCCTTTTTAACTGCTACCTTTTGCTACTTTAGTTCAGGTATTGGGTATGACTTAAATAAAATATTATTACCCTATTATATGTTCAGGCCTAGACCACCTGAAGTCCCTAATTCTGATCAATGCCCATATCACTAAACAGTTCACAGACAAATGATAGTTTCCCTCCTACAGAGTTTGTTTTCTAGTCTGTTATACAGTTTCACTCAAAGAATTGTCTGTGGGAAGTCAAATCACCAATGATTTACATTGAAGCAGAAAATGACCCTTTAAGGTGATAGGTGTGTGCTGTGCAAGAAAGGCTTGTTTGAACAATTATGGATGGTAGGAACTCAGCAGCAACAGCAGAGCCTCCCAGCAGTTCATCAGCAGCCACAGAGATGGGATACATGAGCATTTCCCTCCTGTCCCAGGTAACATCAGCTGCATGGTTTCAGCCACCTCCATTACATGCTTAAGATATCTGTGTTGACTTCCCCAGCACAGCCCTGCTAAAAGCAGTAAGAATGGGTTCCTAGGCAGGGTCTTTATGGAGTTCCACGGGGTTTTCTGCCTGTGTTTCCAAGTTGTGCAATGGGTTTGTTACTTGGTATGCAAAGTTATGAGAACGTTTAATCCTTTGTAGACTTATAATGATGGAGCTTATTCATATTCCTTCAGGAGTACATTGGAGCATGTGTGGTACTCATAGCAGCTGTCACTTCTATTACCAGTTGCCTGTATAATAAAATCACTTCAGGACTTGTAGGCTTGGGACTAACCTATGCTCTTATGGTAAGAATCTCAGGATCCTTTCTGTCTCTCCCAAACATTTTTTTGTAATTCCTCAGGGCACAAAGATGAACAGGAAGATTGAAGGTGTCTGTACATCTATAGTGGGTACTGTAACATCACTGAAACCATGTGTTTACTTCAGTTCACATGTGATGGTTGACATATTTGAGTGTATGCTTTCTTCAGCTTTGAGATCAAATCTCAATGAGGTGTTAGTTCAAATATGTCAACAAAACATGGACAAGTTGCATCATAATTTTTTATATTGTCTTGCATTGTGAAGAATACATTTTCAGTGCATCAGTTGTAATTATGCCCTGGTACAACATTCTAGATTGTCCAAACCTAAGTTACCAAAATTACGTCTTTTCACTTGTCTTTACTGTTCCCCCACCCTCTTCTCTGTTGGTGTAGATCAGATCTCCATAGTACCAAAGTATCTGTGGACTGCAGTTAGGAAATGTAACCTTTAGTCATTGTTGCCTCCCTATTGGTGTTGTACCATCCAGTGCGCTCACAACTTCCACTTACTGAGGCATTCCTGTGTAGGAATATAAACTGCATGCTGGTCAAATGATGCAAACTGCTAAAGATCTGGGATTCAGTGGTGTATTTGCTTTACATCAGGTGTCAAACTATCTGAATTGGATGGTTCGTAACCTGGCTGACATGGAGATCCAGCTGGGGGCAGTGAAAAGAATCAATGGCCTTCTTAAAACAGAAGCTGAAAATTACGAAGGGCTCCTTTGTAAGTGCAGTTTTGTGCAGCATGCATAAAGAGCTTGCTGAAATTCTAATGATTTTGCACTGTATTGCCATGAGAAATGTAGTAAATCACCTAATGAACCAATTAATTTATTACAAGAGGGTTGATTTTGTTTTTTTCCCCCGCACTCTGCTCCTGGTACAGCTTCCTCACAGATTCCCCAGAACTGGCCAGACAGAGGAGAGATCCAAATCCAGAACCTCAGTGTCCGATATGACAGCAACTTAAAGCCAGTGCTAAAACATGTCAATGCCCACATCTCACCAGGACAAAAGGTAAAGAACTGCAGTGGTTCTCAGAAGCTCTTTAGACCAGCACATGACATTAATCAGAGTTAAAATGTACCACAGAATGTTTTGCTGACTGAATTACAGATACTTTTTTTCTCTCAAAGAATGTAGTGCACTGGAAAGGAGTCTGGGGGATTCTTAGCTTGGTGTATTGAGGCAAACACTCCCCTCTCAATATCCCAGTGCCCTCCTGTCAACACACAGTGCCAAAAGAAGTGACAGTGAGCCCTTACTGTGCCAGACCTACTTTTCGTCCTTCTCACATGGCTCTCTTGTCTTTATTCCCATGATTACCACTCTCCCATTGTTCCTGTTAAGGACTGGACTTGATTTATCCTTAAATGCTCAGACCCCTAAAAGACAAAAAACGATCACAGTGATTCTGTTATGGCTGGTTGAGTTTGACTGATCTGTCAGGAGAAGAGGATCATGTGAATCAGAACAGCTCCTCCACCCTCTCATCTGAAGTGTCAAGTACAGATGTTATCCATTTCCGGTGTTTCCATTGCCTGATGTTCATCTGCTCTCTGTGTCACAGATTGGGATCTGCGGCCGAACAGGCAGTGGAAAATCCTCCTTCTCCCTTGCATTTTTCAGAATGGTTGATACCTTTGAGGGTAAGATAATACTTTGGTGTGTCATTCAAGCTTAGCTCCTGAAGGTTCTTTGGTAGTCTTTTCCTTAACAGCAGCAGCTCTGAAGTGTGATTTTCAAATCTGTACGACACGCTCTCTGGCCCTGTTTAAATCTGATCTCATCTGTCACCCAACAGCTGTGCCTTTCGTAGGCCAGATCAATAAAAATTCTGCTTGATAGAAGCAAAAGTCCAAGAGTGACAGACGACAGCCTTTTGTGCTGTTCAATCACAGCAGCAGTAGCAAAGCACGAAAGGGCAAAGGTGTTCAAGTGTAATTGAAGGATCTGTGCTCAAGGCACAGATGGGATCCACTAAGCCCAGAAAACTCAGCAACTGGGGGTTGCAGCTTGGCCTGCTGCCCTGGAATTTCCTGCCATATTTCCTGCTCTGTGTGCCTCGTGGGGTGCATCTCAGAAAATGTCAGTCTGTTTCCCAGCCACATCACCCACAGAGCCCCTATGCAGAGACAGACAGTTGTGCTCGAGATAAAATTTCATGGTGCTCAACAGTAGTTTGCCTTTCTGAAAGGCTTGTTGCCCCTGGTAATTAATCCCTGATTGAAGTAATGTCTGACCTTGTTGTTTGATAAATGTATGTTGGTCAAGCAGTTAAGCAGTGTATCTAATCATTCATAAAGTACTTCAGGTATACTCTGTATGCTTTGCAGCTGAGCTTAGTCTCAAGAAAGCTCTGCTTGCTTTTTAGTCAAAGCATATTTCTTTGGTGAAGAAGGGGGTATGTGATACAAGGCCTGTTTCTGCTGTACTGCCTTTCAGCCTGGAAGTGAGCCATGTCTTTGCCAGCAGCTGTGTGGCACAATAAACACACTGTCCTCTTTCTTTTGAACAGGGAGGATTATCATTGATGGTATAGATATTGCTAAGCTCCCCTTACAGACGTTGAGATCCAGGCTGTCAATCATTCTCCAAGATCCTATTTTATTCAGTGGAACAATCCGGTAAGTATTAAGCACCAACAATAAATAAAAAGCATGTGATTGCTTAGATGTCATATAAAATTAATTATATATTATAATTGTACTATATAATGACTTTTATACCAAGCTGTTAAATTCTAGTCTCCTCAGCTGGAATAGGAAGGATCATTGCCTTCTGTCTGTGCTTTTAACTCACCCCTGCCAGACTACCATTTCCTAGTGCCTGAGCCTGGATGGGACACTGTTGGCAGAAGACATCCCATGCCTGGGAAGTAGGAAAAGCCAATATTTATTCCTTCAGGATCTAGTAGTCAGTTTAGTTCACTGATCAAATACAACAACCCAGCATTTCTTGAAACCTTCTTTGTCCTACATCTGTTTTCATCTGTCTGCCTTAAAACATGACATGTAAAAAATTGCTGTAGACAAAGAGAAAGCAGAAGAACAATGTGAGAAGTTCTGTAAAACTGGGCTATTTTATCCTGGAGCCTCTATCCATGTTTCTTCTGAGCCATTTCATCTGCAGCACCAAATACCTTAGCTTTTTTTTTTTCTTTTTTCCCTTTTGCATTCTCTTCCTACTTCTCTGAGAAGATAATGCAGTAGTAACAATGGCAAAAAAGTTCCAGTTTCCAAGGAATGTCTTTCCCTGTGTCTGTGCCATTTACCTTGGGAAGGAACAGTACAATCCTCAGTGCACAGTTACATCACCTGCACTTTTAGTTTCTCCATTAGAGTTCACTGAAAAGGATACAGGCTTCTATGGTTTCTGGACATGCCTGAATAGACCATGATTAATTCACATCAGAAGATGATGTGACTGTATTCCTTTGTTTTATAAATTAACTTACTAAAAAATGTATTTAGGCCAGTGTCCATCCTTCACAACTCATACAGCAGGAGTAAAACATAAAAATAGTGTTGTGCACCACTGAATCTTTTATTGTCATTCTATATGCTAATGTAATGTGAGATTCACATTTGTTGCTGTCACTTCTGGGTCACAGCAAGCTAAAAGAATGTTAATCTCTTCATAAATCGAAGATTTTTTGAGTTGCAGTGAAGACTTGAATTTCATAATGCAGTATGAAGCTTGATTATTCTGTTAACATTTCTATAGCAGTGAAGAACAGAGACATTGTACTTAGGAGAGAGGATAGAATTTTGTCCTTTGTTAAAATTGCATGTTAATTTAAACTGAGTATAATGACAGCTTTTTCTAGTAAAAATGAAACAGAACAAAATAAATTCTAAAACCATAAAGATATCCACAAACAGGAAGCTCTTTCCTTTGTGCTCAACTGAGAGTCAGATTTTCGTGTTAATCACATTGGCATAAATCTTGATTAAGTCTGGGAAATTCAGTGGATTTATACCAATGATAGATCAGAATCAGGCCTAGACCTTGAGCATGTAGTTCTGATTACCTGCAGATTTGTTTCTAAGGACACTAAAAGAAGAAATCCATTGCAGCAGTTTCTGTTGACTGATGTTCTTGAATTACCCACAATGTAGGTTTAACTTGGACCCTGAGAAGAAGTGCACTAACAGCATGCTCTGGGAAGCACTGGAAATAGCACAGCTCAAGCACGTGGTGAAGGCACTACCTGGGGGCCTAGGTAATCAGACTTCTTTTTGAGAACATTGTTTCCAGCATTCACAATATTCCTGTTTCACACTTATTTATTAAAAGGGTAGTTGATGAAGAAAGAGCTTTTAAAGTTTGTGGAAGGTGACAAAAAGTGCCTGCAGGCAAATGTCCTATATCTGTATAACTCTACCAACTGTACCTGTGAGGCAGAATCCTCTTTCTTTTCAAATCAGTGGTAGAATTATTTTATTTCAGTATGTCTTTGCTGTGAAGCACTGAGGTTTATGGATGTTGTGAATTCAGATAAGGTGCCAACAAGTCAGGTGTTATCTATAACACATTCTCTTGTATTTTCCAATGGTCATGTCCAGGGAGGAAGATTTCTAAAGCTTCAAGGTGTGAATCATTTGGCCATGAAAAAAACACCTAACAAAAAAAAAACAAAAAAAACCACAACCAACCAAACACCAGTAAACCCCCTTAAAATAGTAAATTACACAGCCTTAGGGTAAAAAAATTATGGATTCTGGTTTGACTGAGGGTGCAGTGTAGTGTCCTAGACTGCACTCGTTTCAGAGAAACTCGCTCTTGAACATGCTTAGCTACTTTGATGTCCAACAGATACACAGAATACAGTGAGACAAAATCACTGGTTGTTTTGAACACTGGAAATAAGCAGGCAAAAATGTGTCACCAGCAGCTGTAGGCCCAGGAAATACTACTTTATGCTGAAAGTGAGACACTGTTTTCCAAGCATAACTGGTTTTGCTGTATCACTTCCAGATGCAATAGTCACAGAAGGGGGTGAAAACTTCAGCCAGGGCCAAAGGCAGCTGTTCTGCCTAGCAAGGGCTTTTGTGAGGAAGACAAGCATCTTCATCATGGATGAAGCCACAGCATCTATTGACATGGCAACAGTGAGTTTGAAGTGCTTCTGAATTCTTTTCCTTGAGGTGGAGACAACTGATATGTGAAGAAAAAGGTGGAAAGCAATTCTGTCTATTCTGTGATATGCTTACACTGTATTTAGTGCAGACATATTTACAAGCCCAGGTAGTTGTGAGTCATTGCTAACAAATCTAAAGAGCTTTTTAACCATTTTACTAGGGATATAACAGTTATTCCAGAACTGATTGCGTTATGCAAATGAAGCATGTTATTATAATTGGCAGTGGGCATTTCTAAAGTAAACAAAGCTTGGGAAGGCCACCTGGGATGGTCAGTGAAGGGTGAATTGGCAAGTGACAAGTTTCCCCAGCATGGTTGACAGGACAAGTCAGGAAGTTAGATGGCTTGAAAGTAGAATCAAGGAAATGAACAGAGACACAGAAAAGACACACTGGATTACTGCATTAATTGCCTGGAATTTCTAGGCAGATGTTAAAGCACTCAGTAATAATGCAGTGACTGGGTTTTAGCCAAACAGAATAGTACATTTTTTTCATTTGTTATGTTGTTACAGGAAATATTTCAGTCCTATTTCTGCTGCAAGTAAAGAACATAATTGGAGGGGTTTCTTACAACAGCTGCAATTTTTAGTTCAGTAAAATGTTAGAGTGTTGAGCTTCAGTAAGGGAACTACAGTGCATGCAACCCAGTTAAACCACATTTTGAATTTGGACAAATTGAGGATAGAGTTCCTCCCATCAAATACTTCTCTAAAGAACAGATAATAGCAAATGGAGGTATCTGTGCTCGTGACACTTCCAGGCAGTTTGGAATGCAACGACACATCTCCTAAATAGGAAAGGATGAGTACTTGTTGAGTGAGAGCTATGTATGTTAAGGCCATCTTAAATATCATCTCCACCGTTAAATATGCCAGGTACAGCAGAGCCCCTTGCTTGTCCCTGCCACCCCTTGGTGTTAGATGTCCCCATTGTGCTGGAACATTCCTGTGCTTGCAGCAGGGTGAAGGACACGCCACAGAGGCGTAGGCAGCCTGGCAGCACCCAGAATTCACCTTGGATTTCTTCACTGAGGCCAGGATAGCAGGAGTTTGGGGCCAGAGCAAAGCTCTGGTGTCTGCTGAACCCCAGAGGCAGTGGGAAAGGCAGGAGAGACGAAGCTCTGGCTTAGCTTGGATGTGTAGCTAATTTTTCACTTCTGCAATGGAGGATAAAGAACAGCATGGAATAGTCAGTGGTTACTTAAACCTTCTTAGTGTCTGTGTCTATCATGCAGCTTCTGTTGTTTGAAAAGCTCCAAATGTTTTTCCTTCCCTAGGAGAACATTCTCCAGAAGGTGGTCATGACTGCGTTTGCTGACCGTACTGTGGTTACAATCGCAGTGAGTACAGTCCCTGCTGCCATTCTAATCCAAACAAGGATCAGAAATGCCCCATTAGTCACTTCTTGACAGTGTTAATAAATGTGTTAATTAGGCCATTCTTTTTTTTTTAAGTGGTGTTAAAATGTAAGCTATCTTTTCCATTTTAAAATTTCTTACTTAAATTCATAAAGTAGCTTCTTAAATGTGTTGCATGATGCTAAGTCAGATTACCTGTAAAGGTACATAATCTAAGTATGCTCTGTATCTTCTGTTTCCCATTTGAGGCTAATTTAAAATACCATATACTTTGCTGTGAAATATAAGTTTCATCGAGCTAAAATAATCATTTAACTGAGGACAGGTAAATACACATAGTTCAGGGAGGTGAAATGAAGTCAGTACACTTCTTAACATTTAAAAAAATTCAACACAAGAAATCTGTGCTCAGGAATTTCTGAGTATCATTTATTTTCGCCTAGCAAATGTGTAATAGAAGACTTGATTTATCTTGTGGTATCCATTCAGTGTGTCATGATAAAAAAAGCAAAGGAATCATAAACATGACATTTCCTGATTTCTCTGTATGAACATTCAGAGTTGCACTGCATTCTGCATTTATGTATCTCTTTCAGTTTGTTTGGGGACAGGCTGAAAAAGGTTTATTAGTCTTTTAGTGAGTTTTAAACTGCACAGTTCAAACAAACAAAATCTTGGGATAAACTTATTTGAATGCTTTTGTTTACTTCCAGTTGTAAATGTGGTTTACGGCAGGTGGGTTTGTATTCAAAACATTCTGTAGTAGAAACATAACATGGGGGTTTGTGAGATGGGTAGTGGTTTGGGGGGGGGGGTTTGTTTGTGTTGTTGATTTTGGGTTGTGTTTTTGTTTTGTGTTGGTTTTGGTCTTTTTTTGGTTTTTTTTCCAGAGAAAGCCATATATTTCTAATTTCTGCTTAGGAAGAATAGGAATAGTAGGAGTTGTAGTACTGGCTCTCTATTGTCTTTTATGTTACTCAGAATTACCAGGGTGGCTGGTAATTCTGACTGTGTTACACTGAAAGAGATCAGACCAGGACAGCAAATTCGACTAGAATGTCATATTTTAGTCCCCTTCCTTTGCCTGTGGACTGATTAAATGTCATAGAAACTGCAGAAGATACGAGATTTGTAGATACCATCAGTGATTATTTTATGGAAAATCTTGCTAGGAAAGTCAGAGAAGGAAATACAAGAGTTATTTTGGTGCTGAGGATGCCCAAGACTTGATTAGGAGCCTTATGGGAACTGTGTAACAGCAACCATAATATTCTGAGATTAAATATCCCTGCAGGAGTAAGCAGACCCAAAAAATCCCATGCTGTTACAGATAACATTAAAAAGTGGAATTCTGTCAATATCAAGAGGCTTGCAAAAGTGTAAACCCAAAAATAAATGGTGAGGGGGAAAAACAGCTAAAAGAAGCAGCAAAGAAGATGGAATCTGACAGGGATTATGGAAATTACCGAAGCATTTTATTTAAAAAGAAGATGGCAGCACTTCATGCTATTTATTTAGGAAATGCTTGAGTTAGGATAGAAAAATACAGTATGGACAAAGAAATAAAAAAGATTATTAGAAACAAGAAGGCTGAACTCATAGTTCACACATAGCTTGAATATTATGTGTAGTTCCAGTCTCCTCATGCCCAGAACAACACATTACAACTGAAAAATGTTGAGAGGCACAGGATAATTTTGGAGGTGTTGGATTTGCTCCTGAAGCTGAGCACGCTGGGGCTCCTCTGTCTGGAAGAAGGACAATGTAAGGACATGTGAGGGAGGTCTGCAAAGTCATAAGGCAAGGGGCATCAGATGGAACTCTGAGCAACAAGGCCCAGAGCACACAAAAGGAGGGAGTACTTGTTCACATAGTGGGGAGGAAGTATGGAAAAATTTCTCCCAAAAGATGCGGATGCAAAATGATTATGAGAGCTCAAGAGAAGACATGCCCACATCTTGTAAAAGATCCTAGATCAGCTTTCTAAATAGACAAGCCACACCAAGCTCAGGAACCACCCCAGACCCAGATGTAATGCAGAACCGGGAGAATTCCCAGCCTCCCACAGGCCAGTACCACACTCAGTTTTCCAGTTCTTACTCTGCCTGGCTGCCTTCTTTTGGCAGCACTTGGTAGCAGGAGTCTGGACTGGGGACATCCTAACAGGAACTCACAAGACTCTTCATACTGAGGTACCCATGTATTTTTTAGGTACTTGTGTATCCACCTGACTCTTGGTCTTGTATATTTATCTGCAGTATTTGCATAGAAATTAGGATGAAAAGTAGGATAAGTAGCCTTAAGTTCATAGGAAAACTAATTTGTGGGAGTCTTGCTTATCCTGGAATATGTTGAATAAATGGATCCACTGACCTGGCACTTTGTTTATTTGTTTTTCAGCACCGTGTACATACAATCCTCAATTCAGATTTGGTTATTGTAATGAAGAGAGGGGTTATTTTGGAATATGACAAGCCTGAGGTTCTACTAGAACAAGAAGACAGTGTCTTTGCTTCTTTTGTACAAGCAGATAAGTAATAAAAAGAAATAAAGCATTTTAGAATACAATATTTTCTAAAAATGTAAAATATCTGTAAATAAATATTATTTCATAATAAATTGAGCTTTTCCTTTTTTAATAAAATGAGCCGTTTTTTCCATCTGAAGCATTAATGAATTATCTGTGCACTTTCCTTTTTTTTGTATACAATTACTTTTCTTCTCATTTGCTGCCAAAGAATCATGAAATACAGCTGAAAAAAACTACATGGGTGAAATACAACAGGATACACATCAAACAAACATAACCAGCATGGAGTTTTTATGTAACTCTCAACCCCCTCTGTCACTTATTAACATGTTATTTTTTATGTGTCATAGCCCTACTGTAGATAATGCTTGTGACTTACTAAATGCAGAAGGAAAAATTATATACCAAAGGTATTTCTCAAAAGCTTGTATATCTTTCAAATGACTCTGTAAAGCTTTAATATCTAAATATAAAATCCATAAAACATTTTTTATACTGTGCTTTATTGATAGTGCCTGAGTTGTGCCTTAGACTCTCCTTTAATACCATCTAGAAATTAATCACAATCTGATTCCATCTTTCTGCCCATTGAATACATTACACTGATTCCAAGCTGGATGGAGGCAGACTCCCTCCCAAACTGGGAAGAAGCTGAGAGGAGGCAGGCTGTGATAAAGTATCAGTGTTTAATGTACACTGTTTCCAGGCCAGTGCAGACACACCAATTCATCTGGAAATTATCCCTCCAAGTCTGGTGAATAAACAGTATTAAACCTTTCACTGTAGCTCAGGGCCACGAGAGCTTGACTCATCAGATCCTAGATTCACATACTTCACCCACTGTCGTGCTGTTTCTAGATCTACTGTGACCCTTACCAATAAATTCTGTAAACTTAAGATAACTTTTAACCACAGAAATTATCCTAATTTCACTAGACAGCTACTTCTCCCTGCCCTCTGGCAGTCATTCCAGGATTTTTTCATTAATAGAGGCTTAGATTGTCAATAACCCAATGGAAGGTTACAATGAGTTTTTCACTTACTCTTTTTAAAGCAAGTTTGCTTTTACATCCATTTTTTAATTTTGTTGCTTCCCCTATTAGAAGTATTTCTAGTGCTTGGGAGAGCTCTTTATCTTTTTGGGGGTTTTTTCTCTCTCTTTAGCCTGCTCATTAGTTTGGAACCTATTTTTAAAGGCTTTATTTTCTAGAAAAAGACACCAGGGTGCTCTCATACGTGATATTTCAAGGCATTAGTTCAAGCACTGCAGCAGAGAGCCAGGGAAAATGAAGAACTGTTGTTGCTGTTTGTTGTTACCAGTCCTAGAGCAGAGCATTTGTAGTGTATCTCTGCTGGTTTTTTGGGCAATAATGAAGGGCAGGTAAGTGGCACCAGAGGAGAGTAGAGAATGAACAGTGGTAACAGTCAGGAGGTAGGATATGGTCATGCAGATGAAAGCCATGAGCTCTGTCAGTTCCTGCAACCCTTGAGAGAGAAAATGGACAGTTGGGAGCTTTCTCCTCCTCCAGGGAATTGTTTGCTGGGCTGTGTCCAAGCTGCAGAACTATTGGTGTGTTTTCTCTGGAATACCAGGCTTCCATTAGGACTGAGAGAGGAAAACAGAAGAGCACAGAGCAGGTTTCTGCTACAGCTACTGGGCATGCTGGCTTCCCAGTACTGGTCTGGGGCAGGATCTCATCCTGCAAAGGTTTAGGAAAACACCACTCTGCAGGATATTTCAAACCCACACTGCAGAGGCTTTGGAGCCATCTGTGGAAGCTCCTAGATTCTAATGGCAAGGGGAGAGGTGCAGAGAAGTGAGGTTTCATGTGCTTTAATTAAGTGCCTGGGATTTGACACTGCAATTTGGACTCACTCCTATTCCACAAGCTTCTGACAACCTCACCCAGAAGGGAATGCAGGGGAGGAAAGGACACAGCATATTGCTAAGGAGGCTGTACTCTATCTTGCAGTATTAAGAAATAAGAGCTCAAAGTACAAGTGTCATATGTTTCCATTTTAAATGGGGCTTGTATTTCCCAAAGCAGCATTGCAGGAAAGTAGGATGAGTTTCTTCATATCCAAAAACTACTTGTTTTTTTAATGGCACCACACTGCTGAATCAATATGTGTGAACTAGGAGGCTCTCTGGACATATGTTCAGCCATTTTATCTGGTCTTGTTTATATGGGGCCAAGTCCCAGGGAGTTCCTGCCCCTAACTCCAAAGGGTTAAGAGTCTCACCAGTGGCCAGAAGCAGTACCCAAGAACATTATTCTGTGGTGTGTAATCTCTGATATTATCCAAGTCAATAAACCTTGTTGCCATGAGATTGGCAGCCCAGGAGTCACAGCTAAACCAGGCTCACAAATGTGTTTGTATGGCAGTGAAGCATCCTTAAGCAAAGGACTGCAATGGCTGCAAGACAGTGCAAGCCAAGGCCAGACTTTCACTTTTCCTGAGAGACAGAACTTGGCTCAGTCCCAAAGGTGTTAGGGGATAGGCTGGCCATGGAAATGCAACCAGAGGGGTTTTTGTTGCTTTGTATAAATGCTCCCATAATACAAAAACCTTAATAGGGCTTATTCCTTTGTCTTAGTGTGGCCAGAAAACACAGTGTGGCTGCTTCCCAGCCCTGCTCCTGCCTTCCCCACTTGGTTTTGCATAACCAACTCNTTGAAATGTAAAACCTATTTTGTGGGTGGAAGACCTTACCCCTCATGATTCAATACTATAGAGTGGGATTGTTCATTCCTGTGAGCCCAATTTGTTCAGCAGCTCTTAACACAAATATGTTGGCTCACTCAGCAGATCTGTCACTTTTTTAAGTATCTGTCACTTGATCCATAAAGACAGGGCTTCTTTTTATTCTGCTCTAGAAATTCTTCAGCAGAAGCCACTTGCTTTGCTATCCCATCTCAGCCCCTAAATGCTCAGAGGTGAAGAAAAAGAAGTGGTAANTCTGTGGTGTGTAATCTCTGATATTATCCAAGTCAATAAACCTTGTTGCCATGAGATTGGCAGCCCAGGAGTCACAGCTAAACCAGGCTCACAAATGTGTTTGTATGGCAGTGAAGCATCCTTAAGCAAAGGACTGCAATGGCTGCAAGACAGTGCAAGCCAAGGCCAGACTTTCACTTTTCCTGAGAGACAGAACTTGGCTCAGTCCCAAAGGTGTTAGGGGATAGGCTGGCCATGGAAATGCAACCAGAGGGGTTTTTGTTGCTTTGTATAAATGCTCCCATAATACAAAAACCTTAATAGGGCTTATTCCTTTGTCTTAGTGTGGCCAGAAAACACAGTGTGGCTGCTTCCCAGCCCTGCTCCTGCCTTCCCCACTTGGTTTTGCATAACCAACTCTGATCTCTGATCTTCTGCCAACCTACCTGTACTGCAAGGTGATTTATGAAGCTTAATTTCTGTTAGACTAACATTGTGTAGCCTCTGAAGCCTTACTCAGCTCCTAAAGGCAGAATAATAACATGGCAACAACTAAATTTTAATTTGACAGTTAATAAACTGGGGGGGGGGGGGGGGGGGGGGGGGTATATATCAATA
>VZTR01010307.1:188690-217524 GCA_013400775.1 Chaetops frenatus | reverse complement strand
CACACGGGCACCGGAGCCCGGCGCTCGCACAGCCCCTCCGCCCGCCCCCGGCTGCCCGGGGCGGTGCGCGGCGGCGGCGGCGCAGCCATGCTCTCGAGGAAGGGCATCATCCCCGAGGAGTACGTGCTGACCCGGCTGGCCGAGGATGTGCCGGATCACGCCCGGTACCGCGCGCGGGAGAGGCGGGCGCGCTTCGTGGGCAAGAACGGCGCCTGCAACGTGGCCCATAAGAACATCCGCGAGCAGGGGCGCTTCCTGCAGGACGTCTTCACCACCCTGGTGGACCTCAAGTGGCCGCACACGCTGCTCATCTTCACCATGTCCTTCCTCTGCAGCTGGCTGCTCTTCGGCATGGTGTGGTGGCTCATCGCCTTCGCCCACGGGGACCTGGACCACAGCACCCGGCTGCAGCGCGACCCCGCCGAGGGGGCGGCGGGCTCCTCGGCCGGCTTCGTGCCCTGCGTGACCAGCATCCACTCCTTCACCTCCGCCTTCCTCTTCTCCATCGAGGTGCAGGTGACCATCGGCTTCGGCGGGCGCATGGTGACGGAGGAGTGCCCGGCCGCCATCCTGGTGCTGATTGTGCAGAACATCGTGGGGCTGGTGATCAACGCCATCATGCTGGGCTGCATCTTCATGAAGACGTCGCAGGCCCACCGGCGGGCCGAGACCCTCATCTTCAGCAAGCACGCGGTCATCGCCCTGCGCGAGGGCAGGCTCTGCTTCATGCTGCGGGTGGGCGACCTCCGCAAGAGCATGATCATCAGTGCCACCATCCGCATGCAGGTGGTGAAGAAGACCGCCAGCCTGGAGGGGGAGGTGGTGCCCCTCAACCAGATCGACATCCAGATGGAGAACCCCGTGGGGGGCAACAGCATCTTCCTCGTCTCCCCCCTCATCATCTACCACGTGATAGACAAGAACAGCCCCCTCTACGACATCTCCCCCATGAACCTTCACCACCACGAGGACCTGGAGATCATCGTCATCTTGGAAGGGGTGGTGGAGACCACTGGCATCACCACCCAGGCCAGAACCTCCTACCTGGCGGATGAGATCCTCTGGGGCCAAAGGTTTGTGCCCATCGTGGCAGAGGAAGATGGGCGATACTCGGTGGACTACTCTAAATTTGGCAACACGGTGAAAGTGCCCACCCCCTCGTGCACTGCCAGGCAGCTGGAGGAGGACAAGAGCATTATGGACACCATGCCACTGTCCCCTAAAGGCACAATAAGGAAGAGGTCTGTCAAGCTAAAGCCCAAGTTTACCATAAGCGAAGAGCCTTCCTGATGCCTTCTTACTGGGAAGCTCTGTTAGGGCTTTGTGTCTGAAAGATCTCATGAACTCAAAACACTGAGGTGGCCTCTTACTTTTTTTTAAAATTCAGGTTGGTAGCACAAGGTATGTTCTGGTGTTATTTATTGTGGGGAAATCTAAAGCTAATTATATTTTTCTAAAGGTATGAGAGATTTCAAGCAGAACTGGGAGTAGGGAAAATCATGGTCTGCAGCTTTAAATTTCAATTCAGGCTATTTAATTGCACGATCATTCTGCATTGATTCAACTGCAGGTAATGACACATTTTCTTAAAAAAATAAATGTATCTTTATCCTCAGAGATTGCAGTTTGTAGGGTCTTGCAGTGTTCGCAAGTCAGTAGTTTTTAACTGGTGGTTTTTTCCTAACTTGAACAATCAATATAGCAAAATAAAATATTAATAATTAATAAAGTAGGCTGGATTTACATGATAAGAAAAGGGTCAGGCAATGACACAAGACCAGATCTGGAAGTGTCTATATATTATACTGTATGTCTCAAAGAAATTAACTGCTGGATTTGCATCATCCATATTGTGTTGTATGGAGCCACTCCTACCACATGCAGTATGAAATGTATTTGAATATTTACTTTTGTTTATTCTAAAAGCCTTTACACTTCCAAAATAAAACATTCAGGAATACCTTTTCGGACTGTACATTTCTGAGAGTAAGCAATGCTTTGCCTTTAAAAGGAGTAGCAGATAATATGCGGTTGAAATTAATTATGAATAGGAAAAATTCTGCATTTTAATTTCAAAATGAAGAGAAGCAACATTCCCTCTCCCCAAGCCACAAGGCAATAGGATACTCGGTACAAAAATTAACCTCTCCCTTGGGTCACGGTGTATTCTGCTGGGTAGTCAGGGAATAAAAATAGAAATACATATTTTGAATGGAAGGACAATGCTGAATGCTGAAAATATATCTGCATGCAGTAGGGAAAACCTTCTACTCCTTTCCCTTTTTGTAAAAGAAGCCGAGGTTTTTTGTGCTTAGGGGAAGGAGGGGTGTCTGAGACAGGGTGGTCACTTCTGGGATGCTGTGTCAAAAACATTGCTGCTGCTGAGGAAACGATTCCCTTTCCAATCTCATCCTGACCTCCCTGTGCAGCCGGTGCCTGCCTCGGTTTTTAGCTGAATCCAAGAGCTGTCATTTACCAGCAAACACGAAGGAGCCATGTTCACTCTCTCGGTCCCTCAGTGACAGCAGGAACAATTCCCCTTTGCCCACTCCTGCAAATCCTCTCTCTGGAGATCCTGGTAACAGCAGCAAGTTTATTTCTACACAGGGTAATCAGGAGGTAGCACCAGTATTAACTGCGAGGCAAACTGCCACCCAGGTAAAAAAATACAATGTTCAAATAAAACCTAAATAAGCATCACAGAACTGATCCAACACCTGGTTACACAGGCTGTGCAGAGAGGTACCAGCTTAGTATAAACATAATTATTCAAGGAGGATCTAGGACCAAGTCTTGTGTGTTCTGTAGCTCGCAACAGACACCTAGAAAGGTTTCTATTGGCAATAATATGGCAAATTTCTGATGCCTTGTCAGTGTAACTATACAACAAACTCATCCAAAAGGGTAAGAAACTTCCATAGTGACTATGGAATATTTTCAGGCATCTATAATACAACAAACTAGTGTTTGGGTGTCATCAAATATAGGGTTAAAATGAAAAAAAAATTTGTTATATTTTCACTGTTTATGTATTTCAGTTTTATGAAGCATTATCAGACCTCCAGTTACAGGAATAAATGCCTACTCAGTTTCCAAATCCCTGATGCACCTATATTATTCTGTGAACAGCTCTGAAAATGGGAGATGAATTTCACAGCAAAATGACAGTAAAACTAGCACTAGCAAGTAGTCAGCAAAGAGAGTTTGTAAAGGCACATTTTATATTTGTAATCATAACCCCCCCTTTTTTTAAAACAGAGCATGATTAAATGCCTTACATGATTAAATTTCTTCTCTAAGACTGAGTTTGTCACATTATTTTCTGGCTTTCCCTTTTACTGCCCCTGTTCTGTCTCCCATTGCCTGTCAGAGGGCACTCACAGTCGAGCTCCCTGCATTTCCCAGGCACCTTTGTTCCTTTGAAAGTTCATTGTTCTTTATCACTTGCCACAAAATCACTGCTCTGTTCTTATGAGAGTCATACACAAAATATTAGTTGGCTTTCCAGTGACTTGAAATCTTTGGCCTCTCCACAGCCTCCTTGGTGCCTTATTTCGATGTGTAAAATGCACCTCAAGGTTCTCTCATAAAACCTTCTCAGCTCTGGTTAGATTTTAAAGCTCAAGATTTGACCTAAATGTGAAGCAGTTTCAGCAGCAATACCATGCAACTATTTTCAGGAACTGATGCAAGCTTCTTTTTGCCTCGGGGAAATCTGTGAAGCTGAGAGGTGGAAAATTCTCTTTGTTCCCTGTGAGATGGGAGGGGAAAGATGGGAAGAAACTGCTTCTGTTCACTGGGCTGCTGTCAGGACCATCTTTTATGTCCCTTCTTTTACAAGAATCTGCCTGATTTTTCTGATGTCTTGCAACAAAGAGGCATCATAGTATAATGAGAAAGGCAGGTGTTGTGCTGTTAAAATCACCGTAGTGAATTATTTGAATCAAAGTGCTGGTAATTTTGAATCTCGGGATTGTGCTACAAAATCCTTCTGTTATTTCACCATTTAAAATATTCAGAAGCATTTTGGGGGCAGAGCAAGGAAGGATAAGTGTATTTATTTTGCACTAAGGATATTACTTCTTTTTGGGGACCCTTTCATTTTGTCATTTGCCAAGTAGTGGAGAACACAGGAATCTGAAATTGTTCTTAAAGCTGTCTCTCTGCTGACCACCCCCATTCTCCGTAGGAAGGCTCTGAAGAAGGCGTCAGTGCTATCATTTGACACAGAAAAGTCCTCATTCTTAGCAGTGAGCAGAGCTGTTTTCCACAGCTGAACTCAGAAGTGAGTGGGCTTTTGAACTTTCCCAGCCTACATCTGCTTTTTTGGTAGGTGGTATCACAGCTTGGATCCTGCTGCGCAGTCAGGGAGAGCTGTGGCTCCCTCGTGTCCTCTGCACAGAAAGTGGTGTGAGGGAAGCTGGAGGCTCCATCACCTGCTCAGGGCTTGCCCTGGCTGAGGTGTGGACATGGATACGAGCAGGAAGTGATGAGGTGATGAGGCTCAGTGATGAGATTTGGCTGTGGCAGAACCACCTGAGTCCATGGGACTGCCTTTTGTGTGCTGCAGGAGACCATTGCCAGTTCGTACTCACAGGTTCACACTGTCCAGTGCTTCCAAATTGGAGTTTGTGGAGCTGCTTGGGTGGAGAGAAGGATCACAGAGCTGGTTAATCAGAAAGGGAGACTGCAGAACACTTATATGCCATGGTTTTAAAATACTTGTAGTGAGTGCTGGTGAGCCACTGGGCATCTCAGTTCATGTTGCACTTCCTAATGAAATCAAAACATATGTATACAAAATTAGATGATAACAAGGGCCGACTTTCTCTCTTTGTCCCTCAAGGCACATGATAAGTACAGTGTTATAGCAATGTACTTTGGTAGGACATGTCCCTACAAAATAGATACAAGGCAGAAGTGAATTTAAGAGATGGCATTATAAGGCAAAAGAAAGTCAGGGACACAACCTAAATACATTTACAATCCAGAACTTACACAGTGTAAAGACAATATCAAGAAGTAAAAAACTCCTTTATTTTGAAGCACCAGCGAAGGTGTGACGATGCTGAGATGAGAGATCAGAGCCCTAAAAAGCAGATATGAGAGACTGGGATGAGAGTCTTTAACAAGGCCAAGGTCTGCATGCTAGCATAGATTAGCAACAGGGTCAATGTCAAAATTCAGGCTGCCCTGTAAAGCGAGACTGGAGGCTGGGCAGGATCAGCATTGCTCAATCCTGTACGTAAATATTGCTGCTTGTTGAACAAGGTACATTGGAAACAGGGCTAGGAGGACTTGCTGGGGTCTGACCCTTGTGGTTAGTTATGTATTAATAGGTAATAATTTAAAACTAACAAGTAATTAACAGTTCTTCGAAAACTGAATGTGTTTCTTCATATTTTCCTTACTTTTCCACTCTGTACCTCAGTCACCCCTGAAGGGAATTATCATAGGTGTGCTAGCACAGATTGTTTTGATTTGGGACATTGCACAAGAGCTTTTGGGAAGTAAAACACAAAATTAAAACAGATACTAGAAACCCAAAAACTTCTGTGAAATTGCCACGCTTGCAACTTTCACAGTGATTACTCGTACAAAGCTTGAAAATATCTGTTCCTGGGAACTGGATATTGATAAACCACCATAGATTATTGTATTTTGCAGGTCTGTGTGGAAGGGAAAACGGTTTAGCTCTTCAGATTGGGGATAAGGGGAAGAGGTTAAGGTTCAAAATCACTGCATTTTAGGCTCCCTGGTTGCAGCTTTCCCTCTCCCTGTGCTTGATGTTGTACTGGTGTTACCACTACAAAGGGGCAGGATAAATGCTCTTTGCAGGGCATGTTCCCATGTGGAACTTCATTCATCCAGGGCCAGCTGCCCCACTCCAAGGTGGACATCTCCAACCCAACAGCCCTGACCCATCCTGGAAGGCAGCAGAAAAATTCCCACCCATTTCAATGTATTTTTGGATCCACGGACATCATCTGCCAACCTGCTGGAGGCACATGCTGCAGCAGAGAGAGGGATTTTCTCCTCCCTGCAGCCCTTACTGGAGCAGAGGTGCTGCTGGAGGTGAGAAGAGCCTTGTGAGAAGGAGGCCAGGGGGAGCTGGACCCCAGCAGGCACAGGGACACGAGCTCAGCGTGGCTGGGGACTGCCTGTAACCACTGACTCAGGGCACTATTTTTGATCCAGCAAGGGGAGAAAGATACGTGATACAAACCTCCACACCCCACTAAGGAGGACTATTAAAAGAGCAGAAGACATTCTTGAGAGGCTGCAGATACTGCTCTGTCCTGCTCTGAGCCTGCGGAATACATTGCGTGTTCTTCTGGGTTATGCTCCTGCTTTAATTTGTAACGTTACTTTAATGAGTTATCACAGGGAAATGACTCAGTTTGAACAGGATTTTCAAAACTCAGAACCTGCAGCTCCTCTTTGCCACTTGCCTCTGTCAGCCCTTGTGCCTGCCTTACTCAGGAGTTCAAATGCAGATGATACCACCCTGTGAGCTTTCCTAACCAGCCCCTCACTGCAGAGCTGAGCATTAAATGTCAATCCCATCAGGACTGGAGGGGGCCTAGGGGTACCTTGTGACATAGCCCCACAGAGAAACTTGTCCCCTCTTCCTTCCCTGGGAGTAGGGCTGCCACCCTTTTCCTCCTCCAGCTGTTCCTTGTTCATTCACTGTTTAAAATGGCCAATACTTGCCTTTGCTTTGTGCCCAAGAACAGGGAGCCCCAGGATATAAATACCATCATTGTTGTTATATTCACAGTACCATTATTCCTGAGTGGAATTGAAGCACTGAAATTGACAGTGAGCATCAGTGCCAGCAACAGCAACCCTTGACTTCAATGAACTTCAAATCCAGCTCCCATTTTAATTCCCGGGCCTTCAAATCCAAGAGAGCTTGCCAGGGAGTTCATTATCATTAAGAAGATTTCCCTCTTAGGGCTGGGCACTATTAGGTTAATGGGGTGGGCAGCTGACTTAAATAGTCCCTGATGGGGTCTTTGCTGCAGTAGTAATGCTGTTTCTCTGCTTCAGCATCTCCTGGGAACTTCTGTCTTGTGAGTAAAAATCTTGTTTTATTTCCTTTTCTCTAGCTTGAGAAAATATGGCCCTTGTGTATATTGTATAATCCTTTTTGCTAAGGCATTTGTCTTTCTTGAATGTTTATGTCATGGTTTTGCCATGTCACTAAAGGAGGTTGTAGTGAGGTGAGTGTTGGTCTCTTTTTCCTAAGTAAGAGAAATTGGCCTCAAGTTGTGCCAGAAGAGTTTTAGACTGGATGTTAGGAAAAAATTCTTCCCTGGAAGGGTGCTCAGGCATAGGAACAGGCTGCCCAGGGAGATATTTAAAAGCTGTGTGGATGTGGTGCTGACTGGCCTGGTTTAGTGTTGGACTTAGCAGTGCTGGGCTAGTGGTTGAACTTGCTGGTCTTGAGGTTCTTTTCCAACCTAAACAATTCTTTGATAATAAGTTCTGACTGTGAGTGTATGCTAATAGTAATGGGGACAATAAAGTTGTTAATTCTATTTTAGCCTTACAACTTGAGGAATGAAAGCTACAAGGTGGTGCTTCTTTCCTGGGAAGAAAGGTAGAGAAAAGGAGCAGTGAGATGAGCAGAAAAATCAGAGTGGTGTTCTTGCAAAATGTATGGGTTTTGGTGGAGCAGAGTGCCCAGAGAGCAGCTTCTTCATGTAAAATGATGGCAAATTCTTATCTAAGTTATAAGCAGTAAAAAAATATTTTTCCCAAGTCAGTGTTTGTCTTTAGAAGTGACTTTGTAGGAAGTAGCTGTTATTTTCTCACAAATTTTCTTCGATCAAGTGTTGCCTGGATATTCATAACTGAAATCTTTATACTTAGAAGCCACCTTCTTTAATAAATGGACAATTTTGATAGTGATATTTGATTATTTGGTTTGAGAGGTTGTTCTTTCATGTCTGCTTTTTTAAATTACCCCAGAGTTGTTATTAATTTAATTGAATCGTTTTCTTGCTTACTTTGCTTGTTACTGTTTGTAGCCTTAAAAGCGTGTCACTTCTACTGTGCTCTAGTTTAAGGAGGAAAATAGAATTACAAGTTCACAGCATGCCATAGCCCTGTGACCCATGGTCAGGAATTCTTGAATTATGATACCACCACCCAAGGGGTTTCAATGGTATCACGAGTGTTTCTACTCTTTGGTGCAGCTCTGTGTTCACTGACCTATCCATTTTCTTTTCTAAGTGGAGCTAAGTCAAATTTAAAAATTTGTATTTCCTCAACAGTCTCATCTTCAGTAGAAACTCACATCTGAACCTGCATTCTTCACTGTGTTTTCTTTTTGCAAGTTAAATAGGAGATTAAACCAGACCTAGCCTCATCCAGTCCTTACTTTCTACTTATTTTCTCAAATGAGAATAGTCCCTTAAACCAGGCAACTAAACTCACCCAGTTTCTATTCCTTCCACGCACCCAGCACTGAAGTGTCACATCACAGCAGCCTTTGCATGTGCAGCAATGCACTTTTATCTTGAAAGTGGGAACTGCTTCTTGGCTAGATGGACCAGAGGGAAGCAAATAAGTGTTTTGGCAGCAAAGCCACTCCATAAATGTGTCACATTATGGCCGAGTGGTAATAAAAGTATAATTTCTACATTTCATTGATGTTCTGTAATGATAAATAATTACCTGAAGAGACAGCTATAAATATAAGATTCTCTGCTACCTCGTTCCCATTGTTTGGACTTGGCCTTGAGCAGTCCCAGTGTGTAACCTGTGTGTTCAAAACCCTTCTCTGTTCTCTGCACCTCTCTGGACTGCCAGAGATCCCATACCTTCAGCTGACTTCCATATGAAAAAAAAACCCCAGCTTTGTTCAAAAACTATTAATATTAGCCTGGAGGCAACTTCTTTGGTGGTGGTGGATGGTATAGATTCTGCCTCTTTCTTCCCCTTCCACGTGCATGTTGCTGATCCCAAACCTGGAGTTCTGTAGCCAGAACATCGTATGTTCCAGTGATGTTTGCCTGCTGAGGTGAGGATCATGCTCAAGGTAATGTTATCAGAATGGCCTTTTGGTCAGTTCTAAAACTATAAAGATTTTATGTGCCTTTCATTTGCTGTTTAGTAGACACAGTTTATTAGCAGCCCTGTTAGCTTCTTCTACCAAGAAGGCAGGAATTAAATTGATTGCAATAGTAATACTCTTATACTGACCTGTCATAAAGGGAGTTAGTGTATGCATAGAAAAATCCACAATCTCATATTTAAAAGTATTTCCCAATTTACACCAGTCCACAAAAAAATTTTTAGTAGTGTGTTCTTGTTACTCAGTATCCAGTGATCACTGCTTTTCACGTTGGCTCTCAGGGAAACTGCTCCAAGTTGTGCTAAATTCAACAGATGTCATCTTACTGACTTAAAAAAGTCTGGATGTGGTTCAGAGAATGCCTGGCTAAAATGGTGTGCTGGCACTCACATTTCATTCATTTTCCTGAAAAAGTTTAAATAAATGAAAAAATACTGATCAGAAATTGTTGGGAGGTTTGACTTGGTCCATAGTGAGTTAGAGGTGGAAAGTTTTGTTAGTTTACTTTGTAGCTACAGCTCATTCATTGCAAAAGTGGGGTGGAAATTTGAAAATTTCCAGAATTTTCTGACATACAGAAATACTTGATAAACACATGATCTCCTTTGGGTAAGGCTCCAATACCTCTAATAACTTTGTGAGGTCTCTTGTTCCTTTATCCAGCCACGCTAAAAGAAGCTTGAGTGTTCGCAAAAGTAGTACCCAAATTTAAACTAACTTCTAAGGGGCTGCAAACAATTATAAAATAATACAGTTTGCCTGCAAGAGTGAGTTGATAGGCTTGTCCTAAACATGTTTGATGTTGTCAGGTTCAAAATTCAAAGTGGAAAGTCCAAGACACACACTCCTGTTGACTGTGGTTTCAGTAGAAATTTCTCATCTTCACAGAGACAACAGAAGACTTTGCTAAAGCAAGAGAGAAAGTCTTCCTTTAAGAAGCTGCTGCAGTGAAGTAGTAAGCCAAGAGTGATTTATTGCAGAGGAAGGAGTTGCACCAGAGAAAAACAATGTGTGTGTTGGGTTTTGGGTGCTCTGTACCCAGGCTCAGTAAGACACTGCACTGTACATGTAAAGTGTGTCACACTGATATATTGAAAGGGAGAAATGTTGCTCCTTCTTAATAGGGTGTTTTTAAAGTTTTTTTTCCTGGAAGCAGGAATAAGACCAAAATACGACTCCTATCAACATGATAGCAATTAAGCACTTGACTTGACCATCACCCACCAGCTAGAACTTTCTGTTAGTTTGCTGCAGGAAAAGGAGAAGATTTACAGTTTGAGGACAAACAGTTAAGAGGTAAAACCCCAGGCAAAGGCTTGATGCTAACACTCCTCAAGTATGAAATGCAAAATCTATACTGCTTTCTAGCCCCTAGGATTTTACAGCAGGGTAAATATGAAATTACATCTTGTGGTTGAGAGGGGAGAAGGAAAGAGAAAATGTTCCTGTCAGATGTGATCTGATGGAAAGCAAATTGGTGGTGGAATGGCTGGATTAAAGATAACAGAATCTCAATTTGTGGCTTTTATTTTTTTGTTTCCCAACCACTTTACTTTCAGCATTTCATGGTGGGGAATATAACATTCTTCACTCACTTAAAATAAAACAATTCAAGCAAAGCAAAAACCCAAGTAAAATTCAGCCTTTGTTTATACCAATTTATTGGCATTTTTGTAGAGACTCTCAATAACAAAAATAACATGCCAAGTGAATAGATCTTGTGGAGCACTGCATGGATTAATTTGATAGAAACCTGCAGCCAGGATCTCCTGGGCTGAACTGTGCTTGCACTGTGACTCATGAGTTACACCTTCCTGGCCCAAATGACTCTGTACCACTGAAACAAAATTATTGTCCCCTGCTAATTGCATCAAAGAGTGCTCTGTACTGCCCTTCCAGTGAGAGAACAACAGAGATGTATTATACATACCTGAGATCCTTAGAAATGTCTTTTTTTTTTTTTAATAGGTTTCTCCAGGTGTTGTACATTACTTTGAAAACAACTTTTTTTTTTTTTTTTTTCCAATCATGAAAGCTGTAGTGTTTTCTGAAGCACAGGATTTAGGTAGAACAGTTGCTTGAGTGGCTCAGTAGCTTTGTCTGACATTATCCTTGATTATTTCCTCCTCCAATAACCATGGAATTTTAATCTCTTCAGGTCAGAAACCACTTACTGTCTGCACACAGACACAGAGACACTATAGAGTATTTCCTACTGCTAGATAAGCAGATAAAGATGTGAAAAGGATGTCAAAGAAACTTGATTCTTTATCTCTTGGTATATTTATATATTTGGTCATTTATACAGCAAGCAAGAGGAATTGAATCACATTAAGAAATATGAGAAATAACTTTCTTTTGACAGCTTAAACACAACTAACCTCTACTCCTCTGGCTATGAAAATGCATTTATTTATATTAATTTAGTACTCATCCAACTACAAGGCTTCTGTAACAAATGTACCATGTAATCACATATTTTATTTTCCCTGGCTTATGAAGTTCTTGGTTTCTCCTTGCTAGTCTTTTTCATGTCCCTGAAACAGCCATGCCAGCACAATTTTAAAACTTAGGAATTACGAAGTACAAGTGGTTCGCCTACTGCAGGAGGAATAATCTATTTATATTCTCTTTAAGAGTCAGTGTCATCCTATTAAAATATGCTTCCTCAGGAAAACCCTTCACAAACTCCAAGATTCTGATTTTCAGTAGGGTAGACAGGAATACAGATGCCATGGACACTTTGAAATTTTCAGGCTTGCTCTGTTTCTCAAGCTTAACCTAATCCTGAGGCTAGATTTAGATCTACATCTACATTTTTCTTCCTTTTTTATGCACTGGTTTTGCAAGTGCAGTGCTCTGTAGATGTCTCATAGTGGGACAATCAGGTCTGTGTGGGATTCTATTTGTTTTTTTCTAAATACTTTATTAAGAGTTTGTGACAAATCCTGTGAAGTCTTATCAGGGGCAGTACTTGTGTTGCTCTTTAGGTCCAGCCCTCTCAAAACTCTCCATTTCTGGAGTGTCAGTGCTTATAAAGGTGCACTGACCTCCCTCTAGGGCAGACTTGGAGCCAATTTGACTCATGGCAGAGCTATCAAGAGTCTAAAGGCAGTGTGGCCTCTCCAGTTGTTTTCAAGTGGACCGAAGAGAAAAGCGTGAACTCACAGCCCAAAGGACACAGGATAAGAGAATTACCTTGCAAACTGAGAGAAGAGGATTTCATTGCAGTGCCCTTTGATTGTGCAGCATCAGCAATGAGCTGTCTGTGGTCTGAAAATGGAATTTGGTTGTCTTTGCAATGCAGTTTTGTCTCCAGCAGCAAGTTAAAGATCTTTGGTTTTAACTTCAGGATTTGCAGAAGATCCTTCTGAGAGCTGCTCATCATCTTTTTGCCTAAAGAATTGAATTCCTTAAGGAAAGAAGGAATGGGCTGTGCAAGTTAAAGAGCCTTCACAGCAGCTGGCATGTCCATTAAGCATTGCACTGCATCCAGCACTGGTGGGGCTAAAAAAGCAAATCACCAGTTTTCTGTAAATTTTTATCAAGATAAGGGAGCAGAGCAAGGTGCTGATTGAGGGTGCTCCCCTGTCCCAGACACTGAGCACCACAACCCCCAGAGCAACCCATGCTGGAAGCCCAGAGCACAGGCAAAAAGAGGAGGGTTGGGGAAGGATGAGCTTCATGGTTGCACCCCATGCAGATGTTAAATTCCTCTGGAGAAATATTCAAGATATATTTGCGTTTCCTGGTGAGAGAGAGATCCACTGGCTGTGACCAACAGTGCATTGGAAGTCCCTTTCTCCTCTATGTGTGCATGAAACTGAAAAGCTTTCAGATCCCCTTGGTTCTTTAGCAGAATTGCTTTTTCTTTACCGACAGCTCTGCTTTGTGTGTTAGAGGAAAATGTGTACCTTCCTCTCTTGTGGATGCTTCAGATAAAAAGTCTGAGTAGTAATGGCTTGGGGTGAAAGCCTGTAAGCTCATAATTGAGAACAGCTCCTTGCAAATGCTGCTTTTCTATGCTTTCTTTGAACACTGGTACTTTTTGAGGAGCTGTAAGGAAAAAAGGATACCCTTGTTTGTGGATGCACACTTAGCCCAAGGGTAGGACAGCCTGCTCAGCTTCTGGGCAGCCTTGAGGAGCTATGTGGGAAGAGAGCTGCATTTACACAGTGCAAGTGCCTACCTAAAATAAGCTGGAGTTTGCTTTTTCTTTTTTTTTTTTTTTTCCAACTCATAAACATGACTTGGTTCTTCACTTTACAAGGGTTTAGATTCTGGACTGTGATAGTGCATTAAAGCATTTTATTGCTTTAAAACATGCAATTGCATTCTCTTAATTGAAAAGCTGCAATTATTTAAATAGCCTTCAGCCCACCAGTGTTGCCAGATATGTGACTGAGAGTCACCTACAGCCAGGCAGCCTCCAAAGTTTGTTCTCTGTGAATTTGTTTGTGAAAAGGTTACTTAGATGCATAAGTTTGTCACAGTTTAATAATAAAGAAACCATGTCATCAAGCAGTTGGAAGTTAGCTCTTTGAAGTTCTCCTGGTGACACCTGCGTGTCAGGCATGAGCAGGATGATGTGCATTAGCCATTTTTTGGGTCAAATGGCTTCTATTCAGCCAGTCATTTGTAGCAGGATGTGAATGCACTGCCTCTAGTCCCTGCACTGTTTTTTCCCTGTTTCATAACTACTATGTTGCAATTCTTTTGTTTGTTTGTTTGGGGTTTTTTTCTGTTTTGTTTTTAAATTTTAAAAAATGCTCTGAGCACACTTGGTGCCACCCTGGCTTTGTCCTGAGGAGCCCAAGGGACACCTGAAACATTTAGGACACGTCTAGACTGAAAGCTGAGCTGTGATGAAACATGCATGAGCTGGCAGGGCCCAGGTCTGCAATGCCACGTCAGGCACAGATGGCTTTGCAATCTCCAGCCCAACTGCAGCTGCCAAAGAACCCGAGGAAAAGTTTTTGCTTTTAAGCAAATGGGAGCAAAGGGGTGTGAGTGTTGCTTTTGGGAGCTGGGGCTAAAATCACAGTAATGGTAAGGAGTATTCCAGTGCTGGCTGCAGTCAGTCATCCTTCCCATTATCCTCAGAATAAAATCATCTGCAGGAACAGTTTTCAGTGTAGAAATTGTAATACAGTCAGAGTTGAAATTTAGACAGTGGAAGCCACTGATGTGGTTGATAGTGCTTAATGTACAGGAAAGCTCAGCCCACAAGGAAGACAAGCAGCTGTTAATCCAAAGACTGAGCCAACTAAAATGCAACTTGGGACCTGTAAATAATTAATAGATAAATTAATAAAGACTATTGTGGTGATACTGTTATTACCTGTAGATCGAACTAAATCTATTCATCAGGATGGATAACTGGCTGTTTACTTTTCTCACGTGAGAACAAAGTAGAAAGTTAAAATACAGATAGTTATTTAGACTATGAATGGTGTGTGTGATTTTTTAAGTTCCTTCACATTTTATAATTCTCAACGAACACAAATAAATGAATATTTACAGCACTTAATATTCCTCTTGTTAAAAAGTAAAATGCATAGAAAGAGGGTTTTTAGGCTAAGAATTATGAAAATACTGTAGTTGAAATTGAGCCATGACTTCATATGCAGTGAACAGCATGACACTGAATACAGATAATTAAACTAGGGATACAGGAAAACTCTGCTCATGGATTTAGGGTGTGCCTGGATGGCAAATCCTTATTCTTTGATCTGAGTATTCATATTTAAGAGGATGATTTTTATGAGTTTTCTTGGCTGTTCATTGGTGATCACGCATCCCTGGGAGCTTCAGACACCAAGTGAAGCAGCATCCTTAAGCTGCCTTTAATATACGCAATTTTCACCATTAGAACTCCTGGGGGAATAAATAACAACTTGATATCTGCTTCCAAAGAAGCTGTTTCTTGAGCTGGTGCCTGTATAATCCTGTTTCCTCCACAAAAAGTACAGGTGTTGCCTTTTATTCAGTAACACGTAGGATCCTACTCTTGGTTTCAAGCTATAAAGGTGAACAGTAGCTTTTCATGGTCAGTATCTTGGGGTTTTAAATACCAACTAATCCTCATTATGTTCCCCACTTGTGGTGTACTGTACTCGGAGATGAAGCCTGGTACAGAGGTGTCTATTCAGGAAGAACATCGTTAGCTTAGTGCTCATTTGCATTTTCAGGGTCTCTTTCAAAAGGAAACAGCAAAATGTAAAAATATGCATTTTGTAGAAGGAAGAAAAAAAAGCCCTTTTGAAACGTATCAGCTGCTGTTGTTTGGCTTTTGGGGATCATTCAGTTTTCAACATCCTATTTTATTATGCCACCACCCTGCTTCTTAATTGGCTCCGGAGAGGGCTCGGTAAACCTTGTCTTGAGACTCCCTCTAGTGAGGAAAAGGTGTGCAACTCTGTGTGCTTGTTCGGTGAGAAATCCCGTGCGCTGTCACGGATGTTGGATCCCTTCTCCGCGGCACTGAAAGCCCTGGCAGGGTCTGCACAGCCCGTGGGACCGGCGTGGGCTCAGCAGCTCCGCTCAGCGCTGCTGCACTGGGCACTGCCCTGCTGTGAATGGCAACTCCGGGCACAGGACCTCCCTGGGAGCTCTGCTCCAGGGCTCATCCTCTCCTCCGAGGGGGGCCCTGGATTTGTGAACTGGGAAAGCCTGGAATGAGCACAGTGGAGTTCAGAGGGCCGCCTGTGCCTCCATCCCGCTTTCTGCCATGACCCTGGTGACAGGGAGCACAAAAATGGAAGCCCTCTGCTCAGAGTATTATTAACAGCAAAGATAAGATTGTGAGAGAGGGTGTGAGATGAGATATTGGAGGGGAAACTCTGCACTGTTTGCTCTGGCATCTTCTTTAACACAGAAATGGCCCTGTGGGCAGTTTCTCAGGAATACCAGCTGTGAGCTAGTACGTGTTTAAGGAAATACACGTTTGAGTAAATACAAATTGTTTGCACGGAGACTGAGCAGCGATTGCTGTCCACTCACTCAGACCAGCAGCTGCTTGGATTGATGGAAAAGGATGGAGAGGTCAATTCTGGTGTGCTCCTCTATGCCTGCCTTTGTCACTGAAAAATACACCATGTTTAGAAACTAGGTTATCTCTGAAAAAATCATTTTCCCTCACTGATATTGTACTTTACCACACAGCAAGTAGGTAGGGTGTTATTTAGCATGGTTTTTGATAGCGTAATTATAAAAATTGTTACTCTTGGATATAGCCTGATTCTGGCATGTGTAGCTTCTAAGGCATTAGGTAACATTAGGGTGACTGTAGATGGTTTTGATATTTGCTCTGTGGATGCATAAATAATAGGACTCAGACTGGTTCCCTCTTTTCTCATTATGTAAAAACAATTCCTTTTTAGAAATGTAACTCAGCTATAGTCAGTGTTGCTGTTTTCAGATGGAACTCTCATTTCACAGCCTTGGTACAACTAGGACCAGCCTTAGGGACAGCTCTTGGCATCTGCTACCTACTTTTGCATAAATACCAAAGGACAAGCCCTAGTTCAAAGCTTCACTTCTTTACAAAACCCTACTATACATCCTGTTTTTCCTAGTCCAGATACATTTACAAGATAGAAAATTTTCATGTAGCTGGATATGGCATCACATCCTGTGGATGTCAAGAGACACTTTGCCCCAGCTGTTCTCACACCCTGAAGTGGCCAACACCTGACTAGGAATGCAAAAATCTATGCACAGAGTGAAACCTACAGAAAAATGTGTTACTAAGCCCATAGGTGCCTCACCTTCTTTGAGATTTCTGTTTTGAATATGAACAAGTCAGGGAAGTGTGGGGTGGTGTTAAGGGTTTGTAATGCTGTGGCACAGTAGGATTTTAATTAGTTTGGTTTGTATTTCTACGAATACAGAAAATTGAGCATTTGAGTACCTGATTAGTGAATAGCTACTGCAGTGAGGCAGCTGGTGTCAGGGAGGAATACAAGATCTTACACCTTATTTTAAATTCACATCTTTCCAGAAAGCAAGCAGTGGAGGGCAAACAGGAAGGACTCCTAAAGAGGCTTCAGGGTGAAGTAACTGTGGCCTGTCACTACCTGAAGGGAGCCCATGAGAAAGATGGAGAGACTTCTACAAGGACATTTAATGACAGAACAAGGGAGAAATGGCTTCAAACTAAAGAGGGCAGGACTAGATTAGATATTAGGTTAGATATTAGCAGGAAATTATTCGCTGTGAGGATGGTGAGGCACTGGCACAGGTTCCCCAGAGAAGCTGTGGATGCCCCATCCCTGGAAGTGTTCAAGGCCAGGCTGGCTGGAGCTCTGAGCAACCTGGTCTTTGGAAAGGTGTCCCTGCACATGGCAGGGGGCTTGGAACAAGGTGATCTTTAAGGTCCCTTCCCACTCAGGCCACTCTGATTCTATGAACACCAGGCTGTGCTTAGAAATGTAAATTCCTGCCCACCCACTAAAAACAAAACACTAAACCTCTGCCACTGTGCTGAGTTTCAGTTTAATCCAGTTAAAAACTAATCTATACAAAGTACAGAGTGGGGCTTTTTTCCTTTTTTTTTTTTTTTTTTACATATATTGCACCAGAGATATCAATTTGTACAACATTAACCAAATTTTACCCCTTCATCCTCCTACCAAAATCCAAGCCAAGTACAAAACCGAATCTCTGCATCTTTGTGGCGGAACTGGTATCTGTATAAAGTTAGATACAGTTTGGTTGTAATCACCTCCTAAATGAAAAGCAGAATACAGACATAAGCATTTGTGCCCATGATATTCCAGTCCCTTATTTCTCTGTGATTATAGGTTTCTACTTCCCCAGTTACAACAATTCTTTACAAAACTCTGGATGCTTTCAAGTAAATGGGATAAGGGGGACAATTGCCAACAGCAGAATCAGGACCTTACAATCAAAGGTAAGAGGCTGCAGTGAAACTGAAGTTTGAGCATTACATTACAAAGCCATTATGACAGTACAAGGCATTTGTCAGGAGGCAGAAGTAGCCCGAAGGAATGGTTTGTCTGGTCTGGTAGAAATGCCTTCACAACGAAGGTTTCAGTCCTTGAATCTCTACAAACATCTGTGGCTGTATCACCTGTCTTCTCTAAACTTTCATATGGGATGGGGAAAACACAGTAAGATTTCCCCTCACCTTTACTATGACATTTGAATAATTCCCTCCTTGTTTCCCTCCTCACCCTGTTACCCATTATCAGGCTACAACCCCAAAGCCAGGGCTTTGCCCAGAGAAACTTCATGTAGCTCTAACTATGTCTGGGCCTCTTTGCAAACAGATGAAGCTGTTGAAAGATATTTTAGTCTCCAGACAAATTCAAGCTGTTGTTGGAATTGCATAGAAATTAAAAACAGTGGAGACACTGGTTTTGCAAACTAAAAATGTCATCTACTTGCATAAAGAACAAAAGGAAAAGGTAAAATAAGTCAAATTGAGTGGTGTAAATGAAAGAAACGTAACATGACAACTTATGGGATAAAACAGATAAGGAAACCTAATCTGTTCTGGCACTGGGTTCTGCTGTGTTGTGTGGAGAACATGAATATGCCCAGGTCTGATGAAAGAAGCCTTGAGCGTGGAAGGAATGTGCCTGGCTTCCATCAATCAAAGCTCTTCAGAGTGAGAAATTTCCCAAATGTCAATACAAAATGTTAGCAATTGCCTTCTGGTTTTTTTGAGCTTGCCTAAAATATTCAACTCTTATTCTGAAAGAAACATCTTTTTCTAACAGAGACATGCTTCTGCTTCTTTGCTCAAGCTTAAAATATCTCTTTTAATGCCACTGTCAGCAGTTAGCCACAGAACAGGAAGGAAATGTGAAGGATGCCAGCAGAGGTGTGTGTATCCATTCAAAGCCAGCACCATACAATCAGAACAACCCATATTTTAAAAAACAAAACAAATGAAAACAACCACAAAAACCCAAGCACACAAGGAAATCCACACAGGGTTTACACTTTGGGATAGTTTCAGTTTGAAATGAATGAGAAGCAGGGACACTGGCACAACTTCTCAGCATTATAATAAAACTGACGTGAAAATCTTACTCTTATAAAATCTTGGCTTGCAATACTAGGGACCTATCCTGGTTCAACACCAAAATAATACCATCAAGTAGCACCCCTTAGGACACTTCATAACCTTAGACCAACTGCTGAAAGACTCGTAGGAGTCAATAGTGAGAGCCTTAACAAATCCCAGACTCATGTCTGAGAAGAGCTCTCTGAAGCACATGGTGCACTTTGAAAAATCTGGTTTTATTGTAGGAGGTAGGATCATCTGCACAGAAAAAGACAATGAGTCTTGTTCTGTTTTGCACAATATTTCCATCAACATAAAAAGCTTACTTAGTAACATGCAAAAGTTTGAGATCAGCTGGCATCTGATGAAAGAAATGGGGACAAAAGTACTGTCCCAAGGGCCAGTTGAGCTTTCAACTGCTACACAGAATTAATCTCAACAAGGAGGACGGTTCAGATCAATACACAACAAGTACAGTATTCCTTTTGAAGGCTTTCAGTGAAATTCTTAGGTTTCTGTAAACATGAAAAATATTCACTGTTCCACATAATTCTTTGCTGTGTTTAAATTTTAGAAAGTGCAAATTTTCTGTGATTAAGAAGTTTGATTTTTATTTGGTCTCAAAGAAGAAAGGGTTTGGTAGTGCTGGAAGTAGGCCTTTATCTATGGTCTTTGTTTCCTCACCTTTTGCTTTTCAGCATTTCTGGAAAGAGTTTCTACATCAAGCTAGACCTAACTTAACATTCAGGCCTGTTCCCTGTTTCCTCTCTGAGAAGATTCTGATTCATGCCTGAACACAGAATGGCAGACATCTCCTCCCTCTTTGTTAGAGGAGAGTTCAACAGCTCAGTCCCCTGGCCATAAAAACCTTAATATTAATGCTTTCTTTAATTTCCTCCTCTATTATAGCCTCTACATGATTCCCTTGTGTTTCTCACTGATGCACTGGAGAGAAAATAACTTACAAGTCAAATCTGATCAATACTTCATCTCTGACATACCCAATGATTTTACAGTCTGAGGGAGCAACTTCATGTTTCACTCTGATTTCCTGTCCCCCCCAACCCCCCCCCACCCCAAATAATAAAGATGCTATAAAGTTGAGGCACAAGTGGTTAAGGGTGAACTTGATCAGTTCTGACAGCTGGTTCTTGGACATGTCCTGGTGGTAAAGGCTGATCACCTCCTGCTGGGTGTTTTGGTGCATCTCCAGCTTTGTGTTCACCAGCTGTAAAACAACAAGAGAACCATTTGTAACTTCTCAGTAAACTGGCCCCAAATGTGAAAATTCTCTAAAAGAATGTTTCTAGCATAGGGACACTCAAACAAAACCCTCTATTTTCTGGTTTATAAGCAGAATCAAGCGTTTTCTGTGTGCCTAACAATGAAATTGGATTGAGATTACCCAACAGACTGCACTATCAGTCAGTGTTACCTCTTAGATTACAGGTTGTTTCTGCTTTCTGTGAAATCTTCTCACTTACACGACACATTTTCTTTCTGAAATATACCATGTTTTTATGAGACCTTTAATCCCAACAGGGAAAATTTAAAAAAGAAATAATTAGCAACTTGCTCCTGTATGTTACTCCTCACTGCATCAGTACTTACAATCTTCTCCCCTTGCCTACATTTGAGTAATACTAATTTTCATAGTTTGAAGATTTCAGAATGTGCAGATGCATTTCTGGATTTTCTTTTTTCTTTAAATTACTCTTAGTAGCTCCAATGGCCTACAGCTTTAAAGCAGTGTCTACTTGGATATTCTTGATTCAGTGAATGAGTAGTCACCAGTTTTGGCTAATATAATGAATCCTTATCACACCTGACTAAATGACTTTGCAAAGTGATTTTACATCAAATAATACATGTGTTAAGAACAGTGTCTGCTACAATATTGCCAATGTCAAAAGATGTAATCTCAGCAATTACCCACTATGGTTTTACTGAAGGTGAGGGGAATTCAGGCTCTTGGAATGAAGGATCATAAAACGAAGTTACCCACAGGCAGTTCAAAGTAAATAAAAGGCAGAATTAAATTGGTTCTGAAATTTCCTCATTTCCCTTCACAGAAGTGAGTAGGCAGAATTTCCAAGTACCCAACAAAGTAAGCTGTAATCACTGAACACAGTTCCTGAGGTTTGAAATCCTGCTGCTGGCCCTGCAGGAGCAGTTAAGAGCTCCTAGTATTCAAAAGGCTGCCTGGATAGATCTGAAGCTATATTTGGGATAAATGTCTGAAAGTTCTTGAGTTTCACTGATCATGTCAGCACATAAACATGGAAGCCAATAAAGCCAGCACAGTTTCAACCTTTCTGGAGAGGAAGAAAAAGTTAATTTAGGATGCATGGGGCAGCAGAGTCCCTTTAAAGCACATAGGAAACCCTGGCAAACTACTATTAACAAGAAGTGCTAATATATACCTGACTGTGTTGCTGCCACCACTGATCAAATGCAGTGATTTATGCACTGCCTTCTCCTGAGGGTGTTGAAGCAATTTGTCACTCATACTGCCCAAGTCTAACTTCCTGGGTCATGCTGCATCCAGTTGCTGGTAAATTGGCTGCTGAGGATTTTAAATGCTTTGATTTGTTCTGCAGCCTGAAACTGCAGTGCAGCCATAGATCATGGGACAGACCTGGTCTCTTCTATGTCCCTGTTCCAGGCATTCTCTGGATGCTCAGAAATCCTGGATACCCTAGATCTCAGTATTTTAGACTAATACAACACAATCCTCCCTCTCTCCCCATTGGATGCCTTGTGTTAGGACTCTGGTTTCTTACTATGGACTTAAAAGCAGCAAGATTTCAGGACTATTCAGAAGAGTTACATACTTCTCTTAAAGACAGGTTAGTGAACCTCTCCACAGAGGTCATTAAAGCTGCATTAAGTTAATAATTTTAACAGAAATTATGGAGGTAATGACTTTTACATTGCAGACCTTATTTTAAAGTTTCTGTATCTACACAGAAAGATACATACGGGGTTGGATTTTCAGTTCTCCACCTGGTCCTGCAGGAGGATTTCCTTGCTGTTGTTTCTTTTGTTCCATCTGTTTTACAACCTGATGAAAAATAAAATACTGCAGTTGAAAAACTTGAATTTGTCAGTCTTCTCTGATATGACATAAATGAATACACCTAAACCAAATTTTGCAGTTCTGTAAGGTCTTTCTTAGTGGGTATACTGCTGAGTTGCTTTCATTCTGAACAATTGACTAAGCTTTGGTCTGATACTATTAGTTTAGAATTCAGCTGGGACTCATATGAGAAATCAAAGTAAATCTCCAGAGCTGGGTATTGTCACGACCCATTACACATGCAAGGACAGAGAAAAGGGAAAAACAAGTATGTGCTGTCCTCATACATGTACCTGCTGAAGCTCTTGTTTCTGAGCCTGAAGCTGGTCGTGCTGCCTCTGTAGCTCTTCCTTCTGTTTCTGAAGTTCTTCTGCCTTCTTTCTAAGTTCGTCTTCCTGCTGGGAAATGTGATTTTCAAATTCCTTCAGCTCATCCTCAGTGAAGAGCTGCTGTTGATCTAGTGTCTGCAAGAAAATATATACAAGTGTGAATACTTAGCCAGGAAAGCATGTGTATTTTTTACTTTCTTACTGAAATTCTTGCACAGTTCACTAAAAAACCCTCAGAACAAAATAGCAAGACATGACACTGTGTACACTCAATGAAAACAGCAAAACAGTCATTTCTCAGCTATTTTCTCAGCAAAGCCCTACTACAGATTTAGACTAGGAGAAAAATATCCTCTTTCTTCCAGCTGAGCTCTTATATTCCCTTTGAAGTGATTCTTAAACAAAATGTCCATTTCCATTTGAAAAGCACGTGTGAAAAGCTCTTCCCAGATCCCCGGGGTGGCGCCAGACCTTTCCCTTTTGTGGAGTTCACATCTGCATTACATTAGGCTGCCGCAGCTGAATGCTACGTTCAGCTGAGGGGCTTAACGACACACATACCAAAGCAGAGCTGAAAAAACCCAAAGGTCACCGACAGCCGTTTGGTTTCCTGGTCCAAGTGCTGCTAATGGTGCTCTATGTTGTACTTGGAACACATTTTCATTACCTCCCAGCTATCTGGCTCCAAAAATTCCTTTTTCTCTGTAGCTCGCAGGAACTCTTCCAAAGTCACTAGCCGGTCCTTGTTGATGTCAACCTATTTGAAGCAAAAAATTAAGCTCAATCTAAACGACAGGTTTTGGTGGAGCTAATGTTTTAATTTCATCAATCAAATATAACTATTTAAAATTTATTAAATGTTCCATTTTCAAGGGAGTGCCCACAACATTTCCTGAAAACTTCTCTCTCAGGCTTAGGTAGCTTAACAAGAATAGAACTAAAAAGTAAATCCTGACATTTTACTTCAAAATTCACTGGCTTTATTGGAAACATTTGTGTTCACAGTCCAAACATTAATAGTGGAATGTGTGATTTTTTTTTTTGAGAAAAAAGTTTAGTAGCTTTCTGGTAACTACTCTGACTCACAGTTACAAAATTATCTCCACTGTTGGAGGGGGAGGCACTGAAAAACAAAAATCCCACCCAACTGAATTGTGTCAGAATCCTTTAAGGGGAAGGGAGGAAATGCTTCCCTTTATGACTAATAGATGACCAGGCTTGCTCTGTTCCTCAAGTTTAAGGAATAGAGCCGAATACAGAAATACTATGGGTGGAAAACAGTGGTTCAAAATACCTCCTTTTCATCCCTGTGTCTCCTGAGCTGAAAACCCATCAGACCCAGGGAAGTATTTGCTGTCACAGGTGATACCTTGAGCTCTGAACCTCCTTTAAGAGAGACAAAGCTGAGCTATATGAAAGGTATCACTCTATTCCCTTTTCTCACACCTAAATCTTACCCAATTGCCAAGTGCCAAGGCACATTTAGAGCCTTTCTTGTTTGACACACAATTCACAAGGAATTTCTGTTGAATCTCAGTATCTGCAAACTACCGAGGCTACAGCACAACTCCTTCTCTGGAACTCCTTAAATAAAAACTAGTCAGCAGGCATTACATCAGAATACAGGGACAGGGCTTGAGAATTCTAACTTGACACGAATCCCAGCACAGGAAGCATTCAGTGTGACAGGCCATCCCTTTCTACTGCACTTGGACAATGCTTCATGATAGGAGAACTGTATTTTTTGAACAAAGAAAGAAATCAGCCCCCACCTCATTCATTACATGTTCTCTCATTCTCAGCCTTTCTTCTTCCATTTCAACCATGTCATCCTCTTCATTCTTGGGATCATAAACTTTTTCTAACTGAAATTTAAAATTAGTACATATTAGTTTGAAGAAAAGGCTGCTCATTCAAATGGCAAAGCGTATCTGGAAAAGTGATGTGAGATGTTGCTCTGTGTGTGCAATTTTCTTCTTGCAGCACAGTATTTAAGCAACAAGTGAGCCTTTCTTTCCTAAGAATGAAGTTTTCAGTTAAGTCACGTGGTCTGTTACAATTCAGTGCTGTGGATGTTACAGTAAAGTTGACCTCAGTGTGCACAGTCTGGTCCTACATTTGATTCAAAGTAGGCAGAGGTTCCACGTGGTTTCTAGAATGAGAGAGAATGGCTTTTTCACCAGGGCATGCAGCTGACCCCCAAGCATTATCACAAGACAAATCCAGTGCCAAATTTAATGGTTCACTTCTCTTCTTGCACAATGTTTTTCTGGGGAGTTCACGCTTATTTGCTTCTACTTGGCTTTCTCAGGCATTGAGCTTCACTTGCCCAGCCACAGGTAATTTTAAGGCCCCATGCTACTCGTTATTACACTACAAAACTAAAACAGTGAGACATCTGTCAAAAAAGACTGCACTTATCTTCATTGTACTGAAGGGGATTATGGCAAATTATTGAACCACAGCTGCATTTTCATAGACAACAATTAACCAAAAAACCAAAGCTTAAAGAAACTAAGAGCCTGTCCACTTTACCACATGTATGTGAGCTTCAAACTAGCCAGGTACAAAACCTATGAAATTTCTGTAGCCCCTTCCACAGTGCTGTTCCTGAGCCAAGTCACAGAAGTCTGACCTTTCTTCTCATCAGACTTGTTGATAAACACTGAATGAGCACAGGTGCCCAGCTTCAGAACCTCAACCTCTACCAGGCTACATCTGGGGAGAGCAGCTCTCTAATTGCAATTTATGCAGGTAATACCTACCCTGCAGATTAGTTACAGAATCTCCAACAAGCCTGGGGCAGAGAAATACATAAGGATTAGATGTCTGATATCTGACTCCTGTGCTTCAGCTACTTTATTTTGCCTGCTGAGAGGTTTTGCATTTTTGTAGAAATATTAAGAATGCACAAGATTTTGCATGAATACTCTATTTTGTAGTCCAAAGCCCCCAAATATATTTGGGAAAAACAGACATCTCTATAACCATTTACTGAAATAAGCTTCTGAATATTGTTTACCTCTTTAGTAAATAGAGCTTCTAATTCTTGCTCATCCAGGAAACCATCATTATTGACATCTGCAAAGAAAAGTTTTAAAAATACAAGCTGAGTACATATAGAAAGCCATACATGTAACTGGTCTCCTAGAGTTAAGTCAGAATCAGTATACACATTTAACAAGAAGCTGGTTACGTAGCTTGTTTCTTCTATTTAGGTTTTTATCAGGCACTGGCTGGAGTGTGTTGCCACTTTTGGTTGGTTGGACAAGTCTGGAGCAATCTCTACTCCTTAGATTAACATACTGAAATAGGTCACCACAGGATTGCGCAGAGTGCAACTGCCAAAAAATATTGCTGAGAACAAGTTGTCCCCATTTAACCACTAAATTTGTAATTGGACTCAGGAGCAACAAGATTCTGCAGAAAAACTTAAACTGACAATACGACTCTCAAAAAAAATTAAAGAATTACATGAAAATCTGTATAAACATGCAGCACTTGAGATAAGTGTAAAATGACTTCATGACAAATGCAGAGAGAATAGCTGATAATTAATGATCCATCTTTTATTCTACATTGTGCTCTGAATACTGCTATGCTACCTCTGAGAAGGAAAGAGAATATCTACTTCAAATTATTAGCCAGTATTTTTCTGTAATTGCCTCAAAGTTTTCTATATACTAAGCTCTAAGGCAACAGGTGATTTCAGCTATTTCTGTTTTGGTAGGTTTTATACAAACAACCTATCAAAAAATTTCAGAAAGCTCTCTTTTAAAATCTCTTTCTAGAAAGAAGAGGTAAGATTTAGTAACTATAACTAGATTATCATTAAGGTCTCTTTGGGCCCAAACCATTCTATGATTCTGTAATGCATACTTATTGTATATTTTATAAATGAAGACAAAAGTTTAGACTCAAACTAGAACACTTTTCTTCATCTAAACCATCATCTTCGAAATTAGTCAAATTCTGGGTACTGTTCAACCCTTTGCAGCCTAGTGCCAGGCAGGATCTACTTAGGGGTACTTTATGATGAAGCATTTAACAATTTCAGAACATAAGGTTATATGGTGCCATAATCACATGTAAAGCAAAATACTGAGATGCATCCTTATGTCTGCTACTGCTACTACCTATTGTTTCTAGCTCCCATTCCTCAGAAAGCTAGAGGCAGAATTAGAGGGTTTTTGTTTTATCAAGGGAATCTTGCAACTTCTGAAGAGGCTTGGCCCTTCTATGACCACTCCAAAGATTAGGGGAGTCTGGTACTTATCTGCAGAGATGAGAAAGGTTTTCCCTCAACAAAAATCTCTGAGGATTTATTCCCAGTACATACTGTGCAAGCAAAGTTATAGATATGGACAGCCCTCTAAGTACCCCTGCTTTCCTGAGGAATCACTACTGGTTTTTGCCTATATGATTTTAGGAGTAGTTAAAGAAAACTCTGAATGTTTTTAAATTTTTAACTCCATTTAAACATTGCATGAAATTTACAAAGAGTAACAAATATTTTCTCCTCTGAACTGTTCAGATTCATCCAAGTTGCTTGAGGTGTAAGAGTTCATCCTAACATATGACAAAGTTGTCTTCAGCAGAATGTAACTAAGTCACTTCACTTGTTCATTAGATTAAAACTAAACCTCTTACCGTGCAATTTGAAAAATGTTTTGGGGTCAAATTCATTAGGATCTAGTCCATCTGCTTCTTCCCACACCTCTTTCAGTTGATCTTTGCTTCCCTATAGATTGGTTACAAAGAAAAACTATTCAAAAGACAATTTAGTGTAATTTCCTTGCATTACCTTTGCATTATGGTTTCTCTGAAAAGCTTTCTTTATTTGCTGATTAGTCATGTGACAAATGGAATCAGTGACATTTTCTTTCATTCCCTTTTGGTCAAGTACAATACTTTGATTAGACAGAAAGGCCCAAGGAAAGAGGGAGTGTAAAGGAAATGCATGTTCTGTGGAAAGGAGCACCTGTAATGATCATGACAGTCATGGCCAACGCAGCCCCAGCCAGAAACAGCGGCTGAAGAGAGCCTATTTTGCCTTTCCTAGAGCAAAGGGTACTGTGATGTACTTCCTTGCAGGACAGGCATACCATGAAGGCATCCCTACAGTTCTGAATACTGTTGTGGCTTCTTCCTCATGAGTATCAGTGTCTTTGTAAGTTAGAATTTTGGCAGCAAACAGCACATCTGTACAGAAAGAATGGGGTTTATACAGCAGGGTTTGTAATGCTCTCAGCATTGTGCCCACTCTCGGCTCTCATGTCAGTGAGAGGAGGTAAATGATGAGAATAAACAAAACACACCCTTCTGTGCATTAGCTCTTTCTCTCTGGAAAGGAAAGCTCACACTGAGTCACATAAGAACATCTATGGCCTTACAGGATGGTGAACTTTAGGGTGATCTCCATGTTTTTTCTTCATCTCCTCAAATTTGTGTTCTTCTCGCTTCCTCTTTTCTTCATCCAGTGTTTTTAAATACTCTCTCCTCTCGTGTTCTTTCATCATCTCGTATTTCTTAAACTCCTCATGGCGAGTCTTATCATAGTTTTCCAGGTCACTTGTAGCCTAAAAATACGGATATATGCAGACATATGATTATGTAACATAATCTGACACTAAAAACACTGCATTGTTCAGATCTGTGAGCAAGTCTGGCCATTTTGCCATTCAGGGCAGACTGGCTGGCGGCTCCTTTCACATGATAGTGATGCAGAAACATCTCTCCTCCCTGTGTCATTTTCACAGAAATTAATTTGTAAGGGTTCATCTGCTGGACAATTTTTGCAATTACACAGTGCTATAAGAAAGCATCATGGTGTCCTTTCTCATCAGTGAGTAATAAATGAACTCAAGTTAATCAAGTCCTATACTAATAGTACCATTAACTCCTTGATTATTTCAGAATAAAAACATTTGTAGCTTATCCTACAGTTTAATGACAGAAGTGCCTTCATTAATAATGGGACTTAGTTTGCAGCAGTTTAATACAGATTAAATAAAAAGACCCCAAACAATTAAATTGAGAGAAAGGGTATGAGAGGAGAATTTCTGACAATTCTTGCATAGGTTTAAAAATGTGTCATTTTCATATAGCCCAAGGTATTAAAGGATGTTTTGGTAGTGCTTTTCAAAGTAACATGCTTACACCTGATACTATCCCTCTATTATTTACCTTTTACTTTTCAGTTTCATTGTATGTTTTAAAAAACAACTCCAAAGCTAAGACCCCCTTAAGTACCCATTACACCCTGTCAGTGTCTTGGCTGAGAAATGAGAAGACAATAAAATATA
>VZTR01010307.1:162354-173261 GCA_013400775.1 Chaetops frenatus | reverse complement strand
TGCCCTGCCCTGCCCTGCCCTGCCCTCGGTACCCTCCTGCCTCCAGTCACAGCTGGGCGCTGCTCCGTGTCCGGTCCAGAGCTGCGGCGTGGGAATTTGAAAATGTGCTCTCAGGCTTCTTTCCCCGGGACTGCTCCTTCTTTTTTCCTAATTATTTCCACTCGTTTGAGCCTTGGCTGTGATTAGACCCGGTTTTCCCTTCTCTTTAGAGGACAAAAGTCTTGAGCCCCGTGCAGGTTTAACAGTTTAGGAAGCGATATTCCACCTTGGCGTTTGTCAATGCTTGGTGTAAGCTTGGGGTTTGATTTGTGGATTTCCATTCCCGCCGGTTTTGGAGTGCGGCCGCTGGTGGGGTTTGGGGATAATTTTTTCTTTGTGCGTCGAGCATTTATTCAGCACTGAAAGGGCTCAGAAAATACTCATAAGTTATCTTTAGTGGATAGGTAAATAGTAGCTGTTACAGCAAATGCGCTGCACTTTCTATAAAATGCCGATTTCTGGAATAAGCGTAAATTCTAATTGTTACCTCTTAGGATGTGCCAATACTGTAAAGCCTGTACTCCTATTTAAGGAGATGTACTGACATGTACAAATTATTGAAAAACTTCTATCACTGTGCATTGTATTTCTGTTATTCTGATTTACAGTATAAGTACGTACAAGTTAAGGTTTGGGTTTGTTTTTTTCAAGAAACTTTTGCAATAATTTATACAAATCAGAGATAAAAACAAATTATTGAGGCATTTGCTCAGCCTAGGGAAGAAACTCAAAACTGCCACAGGGTTGAGGGTTAACTATAGTGAGGGCAAAGTGGTGGTTGAAACTGTAGCTTCTGGGTTATGCAGGTAAAAATAAAATGGGGATGTAAACTGTCTATGGTGCCATCTGTGGTTACAAAGCTGTTACAGTAATAGGGCTGACACGACTTGGAGCTTTCCCTTTCTCTCATGGAGATACTGCTCCAGATGAGAAAGTAGTTTTCCTACACTAGAGTTCACTCTGGACACAGAGTTTTGTGGTGACGTTAGCATTCTTTTCTAATTTGTGGGCTGTCATTTTGGGCAGCTGGGAGGAGTGGAACTCAGTAAGCTGCAGGCGGTTTGTGGGCCTGAAAGGTGCCCAGGTGTGAGAGAAGGGGGATGTGATGGGGGTGAGGGCCCCTCTCCTGGGGCTCGCTCTCTCGTGCTGCTTGCAAGGAAGGCTCTCTATCCCTTGGGTACAGAGACCATCCCCCAGCTCCTCTCAGGAGCCTCCTCATCCTGTGCCCCCTCAACAAGACTACGGCAACAGCAGGCCAAGTGTGCTCTCACTCTGCTCGTGTGGAGAAAAGAAGTTTTTCTCTGCTTTTGTGGCCTCCTGTTCACCCGTTCCTGCTTTGTAGGAAGAACCAGAGGCAGCACCTGTACTGGAGCCTTCCCACAGGTTTTCAGGAAGAACCTGCCCTTCTCAGGCAGCTGCCAGAAGGTGGCTTGGAGGCAGGAGAAGGACAAGGTGACATCACCTGCAAGAGCAAGCTGTGGTGGGACCAACATCAGCCTTGCCTGGAGGAGGGGAGCATCCTCGTGGGACAAGGGAAGAGCAGTGACCATTTACTGTGACTTTAGCAAGACCTGTGACACAGCCCTCCACAGTATCCAAATGGATTAGGCATGGACAAGAGATGTGCAATGTGCCTCGTGTTCTGCAGGACTGACAAATCCTTAATTAGTATTCTGTCCTCTATTGTGTAGTGATTTCTCGCTGTTCATGCTAATTCGTCCATATTTTTAGTCTTTTTAGTATCTTTTTCCTCCATTCGGGACTTTCCAACACACATATACCGAGTCTTTGTTAGCTTTTCCTTTATGCTCTGATTTCTACAAAATGTCTGTGCAGTCTATAAATTCTGTTCTTGTGGTCACAGCACTGAGCCCAGCAGAGTTCAAGAAGTATTTGAACAGTGCTCTCAGGCACACGGTGTGACTCCTGGGGATGGTGCTGTGCAGGGCCAGGAGTTGGACTCAATAATCCTTGTGGGTCCCTCCCAGCTCAGCTTATTTTGTGATTCTCTGATTGTATCCAATTTCAGCAATACTTCACTCTCTCCCAGGCCTTGTTCAATGGACCGTACCAGGGTCATGTACTGGCTAAAAGTGATGTAAGACTAGCGCTATGCTTATAATTAATATAGTGATTATAACTGGTAAAAACAATTAATTAAAAATTAAAAAATTTGTGTCATTTTCAACAAGCACACGTGGCTGCTGCAGTCCAGGTGTGCAAAGGGTCGGTGTGGTGCACTTGTGTTCACAGCCAGGGCAGCATGTCCGGGCACAGGGTGGGTGCAGTGAGGATCAGAGCAGCTGTGAGCTGGTTTTCCTGGAGCTGCAACTGTTTTGCAGCTAGTTGTCTCCTCTAAAATGGTTGGGCTTGTTCAGCCTGGAGAAGAGAAGGCTCCATGGAGATACTAGAGTACCTTCCAGTACCCAAGGGGCCTACAGGAAAGCTGGAGAGGGACTTTTTACAAGTGCAGGTAGTCATAGGACAAGGGATATTTGCTTTAAACTGGAGGAGGGCCAATTTGGATTTGAAAGAATGTGGAAGGGGTTTTTTTTAATTATTATTCTATGATTCTGTAGCTTTAGAAACAAATAGACAACAGCTGAAAGATATTAATTTCTGTTTTCTTCGCACAGGCCCCATGCTGTTGTCAAGCCTGATGCTTGGAGTGAAGAAGATTTCCATCATAGCTTTGACTGTTTCAGGGTACTTTTGACCCTCTCTCAATCACAAACTGAAAAGTACCATAGCCCAGTTAGTTGTGCTACTTATTTTTCTCTCTCCAAGTACTTTTGTGGTTTTTTCATGTCAGGCTGGAAACTCCTTTAACTGAAGGGTGGGGAACCTTTGGGTAGGTGCATCCTGTGGGGCTGTGTCAGTGACCCCTCTGATGATAGTAATTCTTAAACTATGCTAAGGCACATGGGAAATAAGGAGGTGATTGGTGATGGCCAAGCCTGGCTTCTCCAGAGCAAATCATGCCTGAAACATTTGCTTTAGGAACACAGAAGGAAATGTGTTCAGAGAAACAGGCATGACCTTCCCTCCAAAATACTTAGAGCTAGAACTGAGGTGGGACTCATAATATATTTGGAAGTAAAGAATGAAGTTGAGGTAGAGCGGTTCTGAAGGCGGAGAAAAGTATTAACACTGGTACAGGACCTGAGGATAATTTCAGACTTGAAGCCATATGGAAAAGTCACAAAAAGAAGGCAAAAGAGGAATGATACTTTGTGTAAGAAGGAGGTAAGACATTTAAGCTGTTAAAATCAATTTTGGAACTTTTAACTGAAGAGAGGGTGCATTGAAAATAAGATGGTAACAAACTGCAAGAAAAACAGGAAGTAAAAGGTAGGGTACTGCTGTGGTTGCAGCAGGAAGTGTATCACACCAATTTTTTGGCTTCTCATTTCCAGTGATAGAAATATTTTTTAGAAATAGAACAAAAAGGCTTGTAACAGACATACAGTGTATGTATATCACAAAAAATCTTGCATACAACAAGAAATAATATGAAGGTCTTGTTAAAGGAGAATGTAGCACTTGATTCCTGATGCAGTTTTTATTTGATTTCTCATACAAATCAGTATTTTATTACTTTTTTTTCAACTTATCTGCAGTTTATAAATGCCCATCTCGTCACAAAGGAGATAAATAGTATCTGAATATTTGGCAGAGGCTAAGTATCCACCAGATATTTATGAGATCATGGCAGCAGTTTTTAAAAATGCCTGTCTTATAAAATTATATCAGCTTCTGTCTTGTCATATCTATATGCACATGACTATGACCCAGTTATTGATGGGCAAAAAGAGGCAGTCAGCATGGGGGATTTATTCTTGTGATGTTTAGGGGTTTTGGGAAGTTTATTTACTATTATTTTTATAAACTTTGGACTAATGTCAGGAGGGAGTCAGCAGTGGTACTTCCCAGAAATTTATACTTGGCCTCTGTGCTTCAGTGTTATCATCATATTCCCAAATGGGGGTACAAAATGATGCAAGAAAGTTTGCTGATGACTTAGAATTAAGGAATTACTTAGAGGAACAACACTGAAAGAAAACCTTTTAGTTCAGATCTGCAGAGTATCTCATGATACACAGTAGCTGGATGGTGAAACAGTGATGTTAGTAATGTAAACTGACTTGCCTTGAAGAAAAGGCAGTCTTGGCTTTTTAAATCTATTTCTCTCTTTGCTCAGATTGTGGATGTGTAATAAGAAGGTTCTGTGGTAATGTTAGAGCAATGCTTAGTGGAGATCAAAGTAGCAAGTTCTAGGGATAATGGAAAATGCTAGGAAAATAATAGAATGTAATGAAAGGAATTGTTATATTGCAGCATAAATCCATTGTACATCTGTATGGTAAGTATGACATGCAGGTCTATTCCCATGAAGAGTGGCATGCTTGGAAGTGAAGAGAAATGGTCACTGTTTTTCAGAACAAGAAAAAAGCAGTGAAATCCTGTGGCAGATTCAATGGTACACACTGAATATTGGTGCCTGTCTTTCCTTGGTATTGCATGCTGCAATTTCTCAACTGTCTTCTGCTCTGTGAAGAGTTATCACCCGTTTTGGGCTGGATTGCAAATCAGAGTTAAAGCATAAGCTTATTAACTGCTTTGTGGAGAAAGATGAGGTAGGGTTTGATGTATCTTTAAGAGATTAAAGTTCAGGGCGCACTTTTCCCTTTCCTGTGTGTGTTGTCAAAGGTGCAGTTCTGCTCTTTAAGCACTGTGGATGAAAACTGCTGTTGCCTTGTGTTGTCATGAATTGTACAAGCCAAAGGCCTGCCTTTCCCTTTAGGTTTTTAAACATGCACCCTCAGTAAAATAAGAAAATGGAGGATTTAAACCAGGACTTAATGGCCTTCCATTTTTCTGCACCACAGAGATGTTTGAGGAGATGTGGCTCTCACTCCCCAGTCCCCTCCCTGTCTGAGTCATTTTCCCCTGCTGTGCTCCCATGGGGAATGTGCTGAAGACTGAATCTTTGAGTCAAAGGGTAGCAGGAGTATTTTGGTCTGGAAGCCATTTCCCCAGCCTTTCTAGACTCTCCCCAGCGTGAAGCACCCTTTTGTCCACTGTTTCATCCCATTGTGCTGAAATGAAACATGCATGTTTGTGGACATCTGTGGAGCAGTGCTGACAATATTGACAGTTTTGGAAATTGAAAACAAAACACCATAAATATATCTGTGTGCTCATTGGAACAATGAGTTACAGATTGGATGTGTTTTTGTTTCTCACACTGAAAAAAAGAGTAGTGTTTAGTAAAAAGTATTGTTGGTGTCCTTATTGGGCCCTAACATTATCTTATTCCTGAAATTTGAACGTTACAAGAATGGGAGGATATGGTCACAAGCTCTGCTCCATCCTGTGTTGTTTTGGACCCTGGCCATCAGGAAACATTTTGTTTATCTCAGAGATGAAACACTTTCTCTTCAGAAGTAGTATTATGAGCACAATGTGTAAATAATCTGTGGCAAGCACTGACTTTATTACAGAAGGGGGCATCATCCCAACTTTTTCTTTCTTTGATGAAATTCTAAAGAGAGATTTCTACAAATGATGTGCCAGAGGGGAATTTGCAAGGTTTGCACTGACCTACATAAACCCTAGTTGAACATAAAAGCAGATTAAAAGTTATTTCATTCTGCTTCTGTCACCCTTTGTACTTTATCAACCACTAATCTTTTTTCTTTTTTAATTCATATATGTTTAATGCAGCACTGGAAGTATTTTTCCTCACGTCCTAAAGTATTTATAAAAATAAGGCTGGGTGAGAATATTTGAAAGAGCACTGTTTGTAATTTTCTTGCCTTTGCACAGCTGTGTGTCTAGAAACTGGAAACACAGGTTTCTTCATGCTGCAGAGGAATGGAAATAAATCACAATGCAAGCTCTTTCAAAAGAAATCATGTATCCTGGGGTATCCCAGATCAGGATAACATTCTGTTGCATAGCTTGAGTTTTATTTCAAAAGACTGATGTGGTATAGACATTGGCTTTTGTATCTTAACTAGTTCTTTTACTGAATTTATCCAATTTAGATGAAAAGTTATGTGGTTGACCCGAGCAACTCATGCCATGGGTCAGTGGAAGGGAAGCAGGGGAAGGACAGTTTGAAGCAAAGGGAACAGAAAACCTTGTGGAAGAAGAAAACCAGAATTGCTACATAATCCTGCATCTAATACTCTTGAGAATGTTTTTGCAGAAACAGGAATGAAATACAATATTCAAAGGCAAACTAATACCTTTGAAATAATTTTGGAAGCCCAGCATCAAATCAATTGTGGAACTAAATGACAATCACATTATAATTATTCAGACACTCTTTCTTAAAGGCAGTTTTAATATGAAATATTTTGTGGTGGTTAGGGTTCATACTTATTCTGTGAAATAGGGAAATATTAAGCCAAGAGTTCCATAGATTGTGAAGCAAAGAAGTTCTTCCAAATTGTGGAGCAGCAGCCACACTGGAAATAAAAAGCCAGTAAAATTCCAAAGCTGTTGATAAAACTTAGAAGTACAAAAACTGCCTAAGAACTTCCTAGAACTGGTTAGCTACTTGCTGCCTACTTTTCTGGGGTTGACATTGGATTGAAGGTAGCTAATGCTGCCTTTTCTATGGTATTTGACTCAACTGTTGCAGTGTTTACAGTCATGAAACATAGTGGAGATGGAAATGTCTGAGGGACAGACTGAGTTATAAAATAGATCAGGACAACAGCAGTTCTTCAGACCTTATTTTCTTTGCTTATGTTATCTCCTGGCCTCACTCCCACATCCTTCTATATTTTATATCCTCCTCTAATAAAGGTGTAACATATGAAGTAAAAGCTTTTATCAGGTTATCTGGAAATACTCTGCAATTGTTCCTTGTTGGAAAAGTGTTATCAGACTCTTTCTACAAGCCTCAGGCTGCAGGTGTATAATTGCATTTTAGAAATAGGGCAGGCTCCCTTACCTCATTACCAGGGAACTAGAAGGCCTGTCTCACATCAGTCCCTTTTCATCTCTCCATTGAAGCCTTTCACCAAAACTTCTTGTCCAAAGGAACACAGGGACACCCTGCAAGTCCTCCTGAAGAGTCATCCTTCCCCAGCCTGCCCAACAAATCTTGTGGTCTCCATGTTGAATGGAATTCTTGCAGAGATGGAAACAAATACTGCTTCCCATGTTATTTTAAAGTTTATACTATTTTCTGAGGTTTTAAGGAACTTTATCCACTGAAATGACTGCAGGAACTTTTCTTAGACATCACAGCCTTAAGGTTTTATCATCTGGTCAAGGCAAAATTCCCTTCACATTAATGACTGCAGCCACAGCGTCCATCATAGGACTCAAATTTGGGGCAAGAACTGATGTCTTGCATCAAAATATTCTAATTTGTGTACCACTATGGGTGAGTAGTAGACAGCAGTCAAGTTATTTAATAATTTCAAAGTTTTCAAAGGAAGTGAAGCATCAGATTCTTTTAAATCCTCCTTTATTACAACCGTCCAAAACATTCATTTCCAGTGCTTAATGATCACACAGGAATATACAGTTTAAACACGGATTAAAATTTTAAAAAAAGCTTTCAATACAAGCTTTACTTCTGTCATCACATCTGTCTACCTTTTGCCATTTAGGCAGGCAACATATTTATCTTCGAAGTCCTGTGTTTGCAAAGGTGCCAGTCATGCTCTATTAGTCCTCTCTAATCTCCATGTGTGCACTTAGCTGAGAGCGTAACACAATATTTGTTCTTTATTTTTAAATTTATGGTTTCTATGGGTTCTAGGGTCTTAGTGTTGTAAAATTCTGTTTTTACCCTAAACCACTTGGGCTGGGTCACTGAAATGGTAGATGGTGGCATAATCTATCAGGCTTATTTGAGTTTCCTTAATCTATATGTTTATTTAAAAAAGGAGGGAAAAGGCAGCAGTCGAAGAATGTTATTTGCTAACTCCAAAAGGTTAGTGAATTCTGAATTGTGATATCTGAAAAGAAATTATAACATTTTTAGTATTTCTAAAGTAACTTAGTGTTAAAAGGGACTTTCTGGAAACAATCTCATAGTTATGGTACAGCCTGTGGTAAGCTGGATATGCCGGTTCTGGTCTTAACCACATCCCACCATGTGGCCTGAATTTCAGTGGCTGAAAATACTCCAGGGCTTGCTGGAAATCCCCTTTATTTAGGGGTTGGATGGAATCTCAACAAATTGTATTGTGATACACAGTGTCACAGATACAGATAGTTCCTTCCTTCCTTCCTTTCTTCCTTCCCTCCCTCCTTTCCTCCTTCCCTCCCTCCTTTCCTCCTTCCCTCCTAGGGATGTTTTAGTCATCCTTGAGATCAACCCTGTTAATTTCAGTGCAACTAGAACATGAGAAAGGTTTCATATCCACCAAAATCAGATTAAAGAAGGATTCTTTAAATGCTTTCAGTGTAAGCCCTCTACAGCTGTCAGGCTATCTGTCCTTTTCTTTAGAAAACTGCAGTGGCTTCAGAGCTCATGAAACTGTGATATGAGAAAAAAATAAGGATGTAGAAGTGGTATAATTGAGAATAGGATTTTTAGCCTGATTATTTCAAAATGTAGGACTTGTGATAGCAATCAATTTATTAAAAAACAAACAAACAAACAAAAAAACCCCCACCACCCAACAACAACAAAAAAAAGAACCCCATCTGTTTCCAGTCTGTACTTTCCCCCTTTAGAGAATGCTGTGTGCATATTCAAAAATATCCAGGGAATTCTCTGCAAGGCCAGGAATGTTTCATATCTTTTCAGAATTGAAGAGTATACTTCTGTCTGTCCTTAGAACAAGCTATTAAAGTATCTCTCAACCTAAGAGAGAGGTCAGGGATGATTAGTGTACTCTCTGCTGCTTCAGGAAAATGTAGTTCATCTTTATTCAGGTTTTAAATCTTACAAATACTACCAGGTTTTAGAAAATTTCTGGCTTTTCTAACTTAAACCTTGTGGATTTCTAAAGGTTTTAATATTGCATGGGGGGTGGTGGTCATTTTATATCATAACCTAATGACCAGGGGTTGGACTTGTTTTTAATAATGTGAGACTAAGTAGGACAGGATGCCCTTGCTAACAGAGAATTAATCAATAGCTGGAGGATGTAACTTTTCATTAGTGTGGTATTTTAATATGTAGCTTCCATGGGTTAAGAATTCAGCCAGGTACCTTTGGGGATGCCAAAACAGTGCAAGTGGATCCATCCACTGATTTTAGTGGGTTAACACAATGATAGTTTTGATCTTTTTAGGCTATTCTTTCACTGAAAAAGAGCAAAATTTCCACTGATTTAAACACAAAACCAAGATCAGGCTTAATGATGTGATTCCTGACTTGGATAATGAATTTCTGCTCTCCCAAAAGACTGTGCAGTATTCTAGTAGAAGTAACATTTGCAGGTGACATATAGACAGTTTAATCTTTTTTTTCTGAAAGGCCTGGGATTTAGTTACAACAAGGTAGCTAAAACTGATTTGGTTTAGAGGTTTCTAAGAATTGTTAGACCAGTCTGTACTTTCACTACACACACACATATATACTTGCTTCACTGTGGCAAACTAGTTATCATAGAATCATAGAATGGTGTGGGTTGAAAGGGACCTTAAAGATCATCTCCTTCCAACCCCCTGCCATGGACAGGGATACCTTCCACTAGACCAGGCTGCTCAGAGCTCTATCCCACCTGGCCTTAAATATTTCCAGGGATGGGACATCCACAGCTTCTCTGGGCAACCTGTGCCACTGCCTCACCACCCTTACATTAAAGAATTTTTTCCTAATACCTAATCTAAACCTACTCTCTTTCAGTTTGAAGCTTGAAGGTTTTAGTTTGAAGGTATGGTATCACAGGCAGGATTAGCCAATACTGTGGTGTCATTCCCTTATCCTTATTCCCTTCCACATCCTTCAGTTACTCTTCACTGTATATCTCAAGCAAAGGGCCATTACTATTTGAGGCTTAAAACTGCATTTATGTTTGGAAAATAAGTAATTTTCTTAACATTAATATTTCCAAACGCCTCAGTACTGCCTGTGCTCTTAGGATGAGGGCTGTATTTCTCCATGGCCTTATGTGTCACTGCTTCATTGCAGGAGGATGACTGTGGATCCCAAGAAGGTGATCTGACAGGTGATTTCTCTGGCACCCTAAAAGATCAGAAGGGACATTCCCAAAGTGCACTGCACACCCACACTTGGATGTACCAGCTCAATCCAGAGTTCCTGCTTCGTTTGGTGGAATTTGTTCTGTTGGATGGCATATCCACAGACATGGGGTGTGTAACAGGGCCAGAACTGTGTGGTAAGTCCCTCAGCTGTGCCCCACCTTGAAGTTTCTCAGTGAGCTGTGCACACATGATCACACTGCTTTTTTTCCCTCCCACGCACACATACGCTGTGGTAAGTTGTTCAGTGAGTTGTGACACGTATTAATGTTGCTGGCTTCTGATGTTGCTGGGTTTTTTCTTTTGGGGGCTGACCACTGCAGTCCTATCTGAAAAGTTTTCCACCAAACTCAGAGATAATTTTCATTAAAGCTCTCTCTAGTTTAGTCCTTCAAGCATGGGTGTCTTTCTACTCATGAATGCAAGCAGCAAAGGAAAGCAATTAATCCCTTTGAATAATGTGCCAGTGCTCTACTGTTACATAACTGTCATCCCTAAGTAGAAATGCTTACTTACCAACTAAAGAATATTGGCAAGGATTTAAGGCATTTTAAAATAATTCTGCTGCTTCCAGAATTTGGATCATTGACCCTGAACCTGAAAACTGGTTTTACAAATGTCCTCCAGGGAACACATTGTGTACTTAACTTTCCCCTTGAAAACTACCAAAAAAAAGCAGTGTG
>VZTR01010307.1:126024-146874 GCA_013400775.1 Chaetops frenatus | reverse complement strand
AGCTGTACGTTAATGAAGAGATTAAAGCCAGCTTAGCTTTCTAGACAGTCTGAGAAGGTGGTGTCAAGTATATGAGACTTCTCATTGGGATATTATCTGTGACTGGTAGGCTTAGGCCATCCACAAAATATTCAGTACATCTTCAGGAGAAGTTTTAGTATGATTGTCATGCTAGCAGGAGCATAATAAATAATTGAAGGCTACATTTGTGCTATTAGTGGGACCAGAGACCTGCATTGTCTATAAAGGAGCCCAGCAAAATAGTTTTGGAGTTTTTTAATAGATTCCCTGATTGTGTTTTATGCTCAGCTCTGGAGATAGGCAGCAGACAGAACAATACTTCTTCCTAATGGCAGTATTATGGATGTCAAACTCTGCAGCGTCATATACTGTACAGAAGAGGATCTGGTGTGTGTTTTTTTTCCCTAGACTTTGTCTGTGTTGTATATTTACATAATTATGCTGTGGAATGGATTCATACCTCTGACTTCCAAAGCTCCTTCTTAAGACTTTATGCCCCAGGACCTGAGTTGTGTGGTTTTCAGCGTTTTGTAATTTTGTTAGTCTGTCACTGTTTCGGTCTTTCTGAAGATAGTCTCTTTTGTTTAAATCTTTGCTTGGTAACTGTAACATCATTTCTGGTTTAATCTTGCTTTGTGAATGATTTCACTTGGATTTGTCTTCAGACTGAGCTGAAATGTATAGAACCTCTTATAAAGATGTCTGCCCTTCACACTATAAGCCATTGAAATGAAGTAGATAAAACAAAAGCTTGGCTAGACTTAAAGAATTTAAAGAATCTGTTATAAATCTTTTAAGAATCTTGCTGTCTGTGTGGGGAGTCCAGAGAAATACAGTCACTTTGTTTGAAGCACATCTCTCTGGTTTGATTCAAGGAGGGCTAAAAACCCCCCCAATCTAAAATCCAAACCCATCTAATGGGTGTGAATTGAAAGGGGACATAAAGAATTTTGAGTTGTCTGCATTACCAGCTGCAGAGAATTCTTAATTTGTAGATTGTTGCATGACTTAGAATAATTTGCATCTATAAGGCTCATCTAGTTCAGTGAGACTGTGTTTTAATGAGGATTGCTGATTATGTAACTCTCCTAGCAGAAACTCATTATTCCTGATTTTTATCTTGCTGCTCGATGTGCATACTGGCTGTTGCTGGAAGACATCTCCTGGGCTCGGCTTTGACCCAGCTGTGTGCAAAAGCTGGAGAATAAAGTAGAAGTAATGATGAAAAATAACACAGTTCTTCTGGTAGTCTCTTGCAAGATTATTTTAATAAGGAGTCTGCATAGATATCGTGATGAATATGGGAAGTTGTATCATAGTCCTAAACACAAGACTGGAATTGGAGAAATGTAAAATATTATTTTCTTGGTGGTGACCTTAAGCAGAAGTGACATTTTGGAGTTTCTTCCCTTACCTAGTAGTGAATGACACTTCCTTTAAAGGGCTGTTAAAGATATTACTCAATGAGCAGCTGTACTTAAATAGCTTATTTTGCTTGTCCAAGAAATATCATTTCATAAGCATCATTTTTCTTGTTAAGAGGGTGAAGTACAATATTTTCCAAAGGAAGAGAGGTCCTTCAGTGTCATTATGCCCATTATAATCATGGTACAGCAGTTTGAAAGGTCTGGTTTTGTAATCTGTTGAAGTAAGGTGGAAGTCCTCTTGATAATGTGCTTTATCAATGCTATATTTGTATAGTCTTTAGAATGAGTTCTACTCCCAAGATTGCACCTGTACAATTGCCCAAGTCTGAAAACTGCTACTTACCTGGAGGTGGCTTTTGTACGTCTAGTGGTGCAAAAAGAAACCAAGTGCTTACTAGGACCAGTAAGGCAGAGTAGGAAAAATAAATGGGTCTTGCATAATTCAAATTTATTTGTGTGGCTTCCTTTTAAGTTTGACACTCCCTCCTCTCAAAAAAATAAAAATTGACCTCTGTAAGATTTTACATCCTGGGTTTCTGAAGGACATGTGCGACTTTGTGAGCTGCTGATGTGTGACTTAGTAGTTGCCCACGTATGATTTGTTTCATGTGTTTCTAACGTCTCATTTCCTTTTCAGGTCTGCTAACTCCCTTCTGAAGCCAAGGATAGACAACCAGTGCAAGGGAAGTGTTGCTGCTTTACATGGACATCTGCTCTTGCGGCATGGCCCAGATATCCAGCAGCAATGGATTCAAACAGCGCTCCTCACCTTCCCTGTCAGCCCCAAGGTCAAAAGATGTGGACAAAGAGGAGGCACTGCAGATGGAAGCTGAGGCATTAGCCAAGATGCAGAAAGAAAGAGGTGTAGCTGGTAATAAACAAACCTTTCATTCTTTAAGCAGCCCCAGACAAAAAGCACAGACTCATAACAAACAGGACCATGACCTCATGGTGTTTCCAGAGTCTGATGCCAAGAGCATGGAAGATAAACTAAGTACCATCGACATAGAGAAACTCACTCATGCTGAACTAGAGAAACTGCTGCTGGATGACAATTTTGAATCTAGTAAAGTACCTACATTACCAGCAAGTCCTATTTTGAGCCCATGTGTGTCTTCACAACTTTATCTTGGGCCCGCGGGTCAGAGGAGACAGTGGGCACCCGGGATACCAGCACCTGTGACATGCACTTTACCTCCTATTTACACCTCAGCTTCTTACACAAAACAGACTGGTGTATTTCAGAATGGATTCCATCCAAATATGTCGTCCTATCCCTCTAGAGAGCCTATTTATCTTGGTCTTCCAAGACAGTCACAATACATTTCATACCCACTGGCAGCTACCACACCTTTCCATCCACACGGAGGCCTACCTTTATACCCTCCAGTACTCACACCAGAAATGGCAAAAGTATTTGACAAAATTGCAAGCACTTCGGAGTTCCTGAGAAATGGGAAGTCGAGCACAGACCTAGAAATGACTGCCATAAAATCTGCAGTCTCCAACTTGCCGGCCTCGGAGAGCGGCAGGGATGTCAGTAAATTTGACTGGTTGGATTTGGATCCTCTGAGTAAACCAAAAGTGGACACTGTGGAGACTTTAAACAAGGCAGAGGATGATGGAGAGAGGGCTTCAAGTATGACTGCTGAAGATCCCTGGGATGCTGTTCTGTTAGAAGAAAAGCTGTTACTAACTTGTCATCTGGAAAGAAAGGTTCATGGGAAATCTTCTGGAGCCACAGTCACAAGGAGTCAGTCCTTAAACATGAGAACAACTCAGCTTGCGAAGCTACAGGGCCAAACATCACAGGTACGTAAATCAGTATCTTTAAATTGCAGTGTAACAGAAAGATTAATCACAGTATTTAAAGACACCTTAAGGTCTGTTATTTATTTTATGTGTAGTACTTGGCTTGAGCAGTCTTCAAATAATGTGGTGTTACGGCATATGTATTAGTGCTGTGCAGACAATTGAACATTACTGCTGAACTATCTCCCAAAATACCTCTGCCCTTGTGTAATCCTTCCACATTTACTGAGGAAATTACTGTTTTTAAACACACTCCAGTAAGAAATAGAAATAATGTTCAGCACAATTAAGTGTCTAAATCATATTGATAAATATTTCAATTTTATGAGCATTCACATAATACTGTGAAATAAAAAGGTAGTGAGCTAAGCACTGAAAGTTTTATCTTGCCTTTTGCAAAGGCAAATCTTGCCTTTTACAAGACCACAATAATTCTCTTTTGTAGGTAGAAAGCTTTCCTTCTGTGCAGGAATGCTAGACAAAACCTTTTGGTTATACTGTGCTGGGTGGTGTAGTGGCTGTTGAGTCAGAAACAATGTAGTTTGCTCTAGAAGAAGGCAAAACACCTTTGTGTGATACTACTTTTATCAGGCAGGGCAACAAGATGTTTGAGAGATTTCTTCTCTAGGATCAGGATCACTTTAATGAAACATTCAAGACCAAACTCTCAACAGGGGCTTTAGTTGTGACATTCATATCTTTGAACATGGAGCACATGCAGTTTGTATCAAAACCAAACTGCGCAGCAGGTGATCAATACTGTCACAGTTTCATCTGCTCACTTATGTCCCATTAGGGCATCCTTCTTTTTCCAAAATCCAGTAAAAGACTGTAGGTTATTTAACTTGTCCTATATTAATTATTTCTGTGATAATTCCACCATTAAAAAAAAAAAAAAGTTTTAAAATGTTAGCTGGCTTACTGGAAAGTAGATGTGAATACTTTTAGGTTTTGGGGGTTTTTTTGGTAGAGTACAAAGACTGAAAGAGAAGTGGAGAAGTTTTTCAGTGGAAAAGCCAGCACCCTGGCAAGAGCAATGGCCAAAAAAATTGTAAAAACTGGTTAGAGAGTGGGAAGTAAACAATTTGTTTGCTTTGGAGACTTCGGTTTACAGCTGTTTTAAATCTTAGGTATTGTCTTCCTAGGTGTTTCTAATAGGCTGGGGACATGCCATAGAAAACCAACTGTTATCACTCAAGGATATTTTCCAAATAACGCCTTAATTCTTCCCTCCCCATCCCCAAACTGGAGGTTTTTTCTCAGAAATAGGAATATTTACTAGACTGTGGCCTAAAAGACTGTCTGAATTTCCATTGAAGTGAAATTTTTGGCTCTTCGTTTGAAGGATTTCCTGTTTTTTCTGGGTTAGGTGTCAGTATTCTGGCAAAAGTTCAATAGAAGGCCAGTGGAGAAGGAATAAAAACCGCCCTGAAACCAAAAAATCCATTTCTCTCTGGTTTTGTGCCATGTGTACAGATCTTGGGTCTGACTTAATTTTATTTTTTTTCCCCACTTTCTCTTGAGCTGGGATACATTAGCTCTGTTATTTCCTGGGATTTGGAGAGGCCTGTAAATTTGGGCTCTACAGCAGTTTGCTTCTCAGTTGTTATGTCATCTGGTGATGGGTTTGTCAGTTTTTCGGTGGTGGTTGATTGCAGTGTAACTCCTGACTGATAACTGGGCTACATTGGATCAGAGCTTTTCAAGTGGTGTCTGCAGGAAGTAATGTTTGACTGTTGCTGAAGAAAATCTGGCTTTATACATTCCAGGTTTTTTTGGGAAATGTAGGATTTTAAAGGGTCTTTCCTGTTCATAAGGTCCAGTCTCCTGCTATTTGCGTGTCATGTATTGACTGATCTATACAGTTCAAGCCCTGCCTTCACATGTGATCTTTTTTTCCTGCCACTTTTGATTTAAAGGCTGTTCCAGCTCCTCCTCATCAGCCATCTGATTTTCAGCAGAACACATTTGTAACTAACTCTTAGCAAATGTTCTTTGTTCAGGATGAACATCAGGTACTTAAGATGAAAGAATCATTTTGATATTTACCTCAATATGTAACAAGATGTGGTGACTTTCTGTCATCTTTCACTGCAAGCTCTGTGTGAGAGCTTCCGTTTTTTGGTTTTTTTTTTGAAGATGACTTATGAGAATTTTATCTCTCTGTGTGAGAGCACAGGGTACCACGTGCCTTGTACATCACCATGAATAAACTGTCATGACAGGCAGGGGCATCATGCTTGGTACTCTTTTATTGCATTTGTTTTATTTCTGATAAATAAACATCACAACATCAAACCTGTAGTCAGTTAAAAGACCTGATTTTCTTAAGTCACCATCTTTTTCAAACAAGTTCTTAGTTTATAGCAGACTTCTGCAGTGAATGCCCAATTGAAGGTTTGAGATTTACTTTCCACTTGTGCTCCTCCAGACTTGTTTTGCTGCCACACTCCAGTTCTAGCCTGTATTATGAAGGTAGCTGATGATACAAGACTGTATGTTAGCAGGGTTGTTTCTGCAGAGTTATTAAAGAAGATAGATAAATAAATAGATTTAAAGATGAGTCTCTCAATTGGATATCCTTGCAGCATAACCTGTGTAGTCTATCTTTTGCCTATCCTGTGCTTCTACTTTATTTTCTAGTTTAAGTAACTTTCTATATATGTATTCTATGTATATTTCCTAGTATTATAGGAAGCTGAGTTATGTAGCCTCTATTTTTGGCAGTTCTCTTGCATTTTACACAATTTACCCCAGGTTTATGTGTTCTTCTAAGTATATTTTTAAATCTTGCGTCTTAACAAATTTGGATCATTCTCCCCAAACCCTTCCTGAAAAATGGAGTCTCGCTGCCCCTTTAAACAAAAATATTAGTGTTTTGATTCAATCAAAACTTATGGCTATCTGTTTAATCCCTGAGTCATTAGATTGCTTTGTTTTGATGAAGTATCTATTTGTATCTATTTTTTTTTGTCTGTTTGATGTATATATTCATATTTGAAGTAGCTATACATTTAGTATTCTCCTTTAAATATTTCAGTGTTTGTCACTCATTTCTGAAAACAGAGGCAAAGGTCATAATTTTGTCCTCTTTTATGTGTTGTCTTCTCTTGCTTTCCGCAGTGCTGCTGAGTGTTGTGACTTTGTGTACTCATGGAATTTTATTTAACTTGACTTTTGTTAATTTATTGGGGTTTGGGTTTGTTTGTCATTGTTCAGAGTAATTGTATTTACAGACCACTTCTATTTTTGCAGCCTGTGCTGACATGAACTATATATCTCATTTGGCCTGAAGTCCTTTCTTTCAAGTTATTTCCTGTTTGACTGATAGCTTTTGCACGTCCTAGATTAACCCATCTGGAAGTTCAAGAAATTAAAATTCTACTTGTTGCTCAAAACCCATCTGAGTCCAGTGCGTTTTAAATAGAATTCTTAGTTTTTCAGAGCTGATCATCCTGAAATTATTTTCCCAAAAGTGATAAAAACTTAATATTGAAGTTCAACTAAAAATAAGGATGTGTTTGATGTTCTTAATTTTCCACCAGGAGGTCTTTTCCGTCATTACATATTTGTAATAACATGAGGTTTGTCTCCTTAACCAAATGTGACCCTGAGGTCACATGGATAACCAATTCCTTTTTTTTCTTTGCTCATTAGAGTAGAGTTTATTGCTTACCCTGGCTAAGCTTGCATGTGTTGACATGCCTTGTTAGTTCTCTAAACTTTGAATTTAACAGTAGGATAACCTGCAAATTTTGCTGTAAGGAATTCAAAAGTGTCACATAGTGGCATAAAGTGGTGATGTTTCATCACTGGTGTGACTTTATTTGAAGTAGGCCCCTTGTTTAGTGCTTTTATCCTATGGTTGCATAGTGCTTTGTGTACTTACTTGTAGAATTCCTTGAAGAGTTTTTAAATAGAATTTAACATTTGTAGGGGCAGCTTCTTAATTTGCAGTGGCTGGGTTTTGTGTTGAGTGCCACCCAGCACTTGGTTAACCTTCCTCAGAGGTGTTTGCCTTTCCCTGGGTATGTTCCCTGCCTGTTTCCTTGTGATTTTTGGTGGTGGTGTTGTGCAATTGCTTAGAGAGTGTGTTTACTGGATACAGTTGCACAGGTTAGCAGGTCTCATGAGGTTGCCCATATTTTTTATGTGATAGAACTTGTCTGAGATGTTACAATAGAAGAACCTATTTAAATTTAAGGTATTATGTATGCTCCTGCAGCTCATTTCAAGTTTTGTGGCTTTACAGCTTCCTGCTGTAATTGTCCTCTGTGGTATGGCTAATACCCACTTACACAGCATTTTTCCTTTTGACTGATCAGTGTTCATGCAGCCAATATTTTAGCTGAAATGATTGGTTTAAATGCAAGTCAAGTGGCAATTGTAGGCTGTATCTCTTCTAAGTTTACACTGTACTGCTTAAACAAGTTAATTTGAAGGGGAAAAAGTGCTTAAAGGAAAAGACCTGACAGTATGTGGCTCTCTCAGATTTGACCCCTTTTCTGAGAATCTAATTTAATGAAATCAGCTGACAACTTTGGCTAATAATAAATAACCCACATACTAGTTAAGTAGTTAATCACTACTTGAAGTGTGGATAAATTGTAGTGATTTTCAGAAAAACTGTAGTGCAGTCTGCTTTGTTCCTGGACTTGTGGTTAGATTAAAGGTTTCTGTAAGTTTTGTAAAATCTTTGGATGAAAAATATAACTGGTCATGTAATTTATTCCAGGAAATGTCTATCAGGAGCCTCATGAATCCTTCAGGCTAGTGATGGCTGTTAGACTGTGGATTACTGAGTTCCACTGGTTATTCCAACTTTGCTTTGCTTTTTGCTCACTCTAGCATTTGTATGATGTATTGTGAATTGGGTCAGAAAACAGATACTGATTTAAAACCTGCTGCAGTTCTGTATTTGTTGTCTTTTAGCAGTTGTTTTTTGGATTGGACACTTTAAAGATTGTGGTTTAAAGTTTTGGGAGGTGATGGGAGCATTTGGCATAAGGGATTAAAAGAGCAGTAAATTGATTCAATGAGGTTAGTTGTAAGTTTCATGTTCTGAGTGCTATTTCCTTCCAGTGTTCAACTTGTATTTTCCTGCTTTGTAGGAAGAGGTAATTGTGGCCACCAGTGATATGTAGTGGTTCTTTCTGAAACTACACTGAAGTTTGAATTGCAGAACTGGAGAAAAAACACATTTTTCTTCCATCTGTGGTTCAGCTAATTTAGCCAAATCTGAATGCACCAGGTCATTGCTGAGAGCGTAGGAACTGCTTGCAACTTAACCTTAACTGATAATGATGCTGGCAAATAAATTACCTGCTGTCAAGGAGTCACTGCTCCAGTGAATCTTTACTTTTCAAGTTAGTAGTGATGTATGTTTTTCTCCATATAGAAACAAACATAAAACTAATAGTAAACCCCGGACTCATGAAAATCTGTCACCTGCATGTGCTTTTGCTGGCTTTAGGAATATGTTTGCAGCTATTTAAATCCTGTACTATCTTTGAGTTGCAGAAAGACAATGGGACCACTGGCACGCTGACAGAAAACGTGCTTCTCCAAGCAATTGAAGGGCAGAATCAAGAGCTGTCAGCTTTTTCTGAAGCAGTTACGAAGTAAGAAATGACTGAATATGAATTAACTTTCAGAAGAGAAAAAAAAAAAGCTAAATGATTCATTTTCCATTAGCTTGACAGGAATAGTCCTACATTCTTCTTGCTTGATGGGTCAGATTTCAGTATGTACCCTTTTTCCTTTTCTTATCTCCATTTTTCCTGGTTTTGTCCTGGTTTGTTTATTTTTTTTTTCAAGAATACAACAGAATTGTTAAGATCTTCAATACTAAGATTATTGTATTGTCATATGTCCTGTTTCTTATTTTGGTCCTGTGACTTTCACTTTTCCTTGTTTTCTTAATACGTTTTTATCCTCAAAGTATTTTTCTGTATCTCACTGGTTTTTTATTACAATTTCTGTTGAAAGAAATTGAAGTCTTTTTTCTTTCTTGTTAGCTGATGCACTTCACAAAATCCTGTCACTCAGTGGCTTTCCCACCCTTAAATGCTTTTATTTTTGTTGTTTCCACAACTGGAATTCTGTAGCATGAAACCTTTAAACTTGCCTCTGCCTTGATCAAATAGTGAAGTTCCTTAAAGATCACGTGGGTTTTTTTTCTCCTAACTGCTGCAATTTAATGAGAGATTTTTTTTGTTTTCTTCTAGAGAAGACAAACTAGTCTTGCCTTTTTTCCTTTTAACATCAAAATCCAAGAAATAATGGAGGAAATAGAGATCTTTGAATCTCAAGGATAGCATCTCTTTTTTTAAAGCAGGAATGTTTAAGAAATGAAAAGGAAACTCTACAAAAACAATGAAAATTCATATATATGTGAAATTTACTGATGAACAACATTAGGGCAAAGCTAAAGTAGGATAGGTTTGTTACAACACTTTCTGGTTAAATCTAGTTGTTGCCCCTTCTTTCAAGACCCAGTGTTTAAAATACTGATGGACTTTAAATGGACACCTCTTGCTGGAGGATTTGGGGTTTTTTCCATTCTTGCTGTTGTCCAGAATCAAGAAGTGGTCCTTATGGAGGAGTTCTATTCTTAATCTCATATAATATTACTTTAATGTTGGCAGAAGTTTAGGGTTAAATTATTTTATCCATGTTAAATAGCAGAAAATAAAAAGCAGCTTTCCTAGTATGGTTTGTTCACTGTTAGGTAAGATACTGTTTGTGTCCTAAATACAAAACTTTACCTCAATTAAAGCCTCTTCCTGAACTTCCATAGCTTGGAATAGCTACCTTCTGCATGATATCTAAGTTCAGATTAGACTTCTAAAAATTGAAATGTAAGAAGAGTTTTGTTATTCTTTTTTGTTTTTAAACTCCATTTTAAAAAATACTGTGGATTACCATTTTAAGAACTGTTTTAGAGCCTAGCTTCTGCCGAAGCTGGATATATCCTGTAAGAATTGACCTGTTAAATATTTTAAGCTGTGTGGAAAACCTGCCTAATTATATGCTAGGATTTTTTAACTACTGGTTGTATAACTATTGTGGGCAATGTTCTGTTGAGAGTAGAAAAATTAAATGGTGCTTTGCACATGCAATTTAGGTAGATAGCCAAAGGTAGTCTTTACTGTTCTGCCTTGTGGTTATTACCATGTTATTTTGATTTAGTCTTAGACTTCTCCATTGCAATCTTTCATAAACCTTCTCTGCTTGCAGGTTGAGGACCAAGTTTCCTTATACTGATCAGCAAACAAACCCAGGCTTTGTGCTGAGTCCAATCATGCTGCAAAGAAATATAAGTGGGGAGAGTGCCAGTATCAAGGTTTCAATAGAAATTGAAGAATTCCAGCAACCAGTCACTTTTACATGCGATGGTACGTTCCTGCTTCTTCAATTGGGGTCTGCTTGGTAAAGACTGTACACTCAGCCTAGGACAATGCTCTTCAGTTTTTGTAATCCCTAGGTCTCAGGGGCATTGCTTGTTTGTGGGAAATATGGAAAAGGTAGCTGAGGACAGGCCTGGTTCTGGGTCAGTGCCTCCATCAGAAAATATTTAGAAGTTGACAAAGTGAAATATTGACTGGAAAAGAGGAAAGTCCAGCAAACCAGAAGCACTGTTCTGTCCATAGCTGGATAAAATAAAACAATTCTTCAAGACTTTTTTGCTTCGTAGTAATTGAGGGGACAATGATACTAGGACTGAGATTCTTAATATTTAATTTAATTTTTTATTTCAACATTCTAACATATTTTAAAATAAATTTTTGTAGGCTATCTAAAAATTCATGTAAACTGCTGCTGGAAAATAGGAATAAACACTAAAACTCTCTATTACTTGCCTTCAATACATGCTTATGAAGACAAAGACTAAAATAACACTGTTGGATGTGCCACAACTGGCTGTCCCAGTTTTGTGGGTAACCAAGAATATTGGTTTGGGGTGGACTTTTGAGGTTTGCCTTGTTTTTCTACATAAATTCATGTTTTCTGTGCAGTCTTGACTGCACAGTGGTTGTATTTGTAACTGCATATTGTCAGCTTCTGTCAGTTCTGGGTGATAAAATAACTGGTAATAAGCTCTTTTGCCTCTGTATTTCTGTAGTCTCTTGTCACTCATGAGGGTTAGTGTTTGGATCTCAACCTGTAACAGTGTAGTTGCTTTAGAGCTGGTTGTTCTCAAAAGATCTGGAGTTGTTCTGTTACTCACCTGAACTTGCTGCTCTATTGGAAAAACAAGCTCTCAATGCACCCATGTTTTCATTCTCTATGAATTTGCTCGACCTTACATTTGTTCTGTGGTGACTTAATAATCTTTTGTTAAGAAATGAGGTGGATTATAAGTCTAGCCTAGGAAGGGTTTCTGCTCTTGATCCTTAAGATTACACTTTTCTAATATTACAGGCATAATCCTTTCCTTCAAAAGGTTTTGGTAGGGTAACCTAACTGTTAGGGCTTCAGCCCTTTATTTCTGCTATTTTTTGTGACTAGCTTAGAATGTGTTTTGCATTCTAACCCCACATATCTTCTTCTTTGTGCTTTCTACCTCCTTCCTTTTCTGTGACGCTGAAACTAATCTCAGTTAAACTACTTGTCTACCACAGCTGGTGAAAGGCAGGTATGTGAGTAGTAATGGAGGTGCTTAAAGTTATTCTCTACCTTTAATTCCTTCTGTTCTTGATCAAATTGTTGCACACCTCAGCATCCTGATGCTAAAGCTGCTTTACTTCAGTGTGGCTTTCAGTCTTGGTCAGAAGGAACTGCAGCTTCTCAGTGCTCTGACAGTTCAGTTTGTAGACAGGAACCAGGAGGGAGGGAAATGGATGAACTTTAGAGCTTATTTGGATTCATTTTGCCTTCATTTATTAGACTTTGCATGGGAGTTTGCTCTGTCTGAGCAAAGAATGTGTGTCAGCAAGAAATGAATGTCTTTGAATAAGATGTAGGGCAGGGAAAAGGTGGTAACTTCTTTACAGTCTTCACTGGGCTTTGCAGGACAGACCTTTGGCAATGCAGACTTTGACTACAGCACAGAAACTGTCACTGCATCAACTATCACTGCATCTTTTTTCTCTATCAACTACCAGATAAATTCTCTGCTGAAGGTAGCACAGCAATTTCACCCAATAATAGGTTAAACAGTCTTAACAGACTTAAAGTGTTTCTGAGTTCATACTTCTTATCATTCCTTGTTCTTGAATTTCACACAGTCATTCTTCATATGCAGTCAGCTACCTCTGTGCTTGTAATAATTAATCATTTGTTAATGAGATGAAGAACATGTGTTATCTTGTGGAAAATATTGTGGCTGTACCTCGCTGTATCTACCATAGTAGTAATATTTCTTTCTTTAAAAAAAATTGAGAAAATCAGGGAGGTCCCTGTAGGGGGGAAAAACCTCCACTCTGAAGGTACTGACAAAATATAAAATTGCTTTTACACAGCGACTTTTTTTACAGAATTTTGAGGCATTTAGTGATATTGTTCACAAATGATTTAAAGGAGATCATCAGAAACTAGGAAGGGAGGGCTTGAGCATTTTGTATTTAAACATTTGTGTCATTCAAACATACCTGTATTTTTAGTCATTGACAGCTGGTGGCTGTGGAGGAATGGATTTTGGGTTTGACTGGGGTTATTTTTTTGCTCTGTAGTTGCTGGATGGAAGAGAGACTATTTTCCATAAAGCATTTGGAGCTTGATACTAAAGCACTGGTAGCTAAGAGTTGCATTTTGCGAAGGCTTGGTGATGGTTTCTGAGATCTGCTCTGTACCAAGTGGAAACTTCCCTGGACAAGTGGAAAGGAAAAAGGGAAAAGGACTCCCAGTAGGATTTGCCTCAGCTGCAGCAGTTCCTTAAAAGCAGAACAAATAGAGGGGTTCCAGCTCCAACTCTTCAGACAGTGCTTTTTAAACTTTAACTGCCTCTGGGATCACTTACCTATTTGAAGTCCTTGCTAAATAGGGCAAATTTATAATAATAAAAAAAAGTCCTCAGTCCTGCAGACTGTGTTTGTACTTCTGGTTAAGTGACTATACTGTATCCTAATTTATAAAGTTTTTTTGGCTTTTTATAATGGCAGGCAAGTTTTATGAGATACATTTCTTTGTGAGAGAAAAGTGAACATCTCAAACTGTGAAATTAAGGAGATAATAGAAGTGTAGAAGTCTTCACTACAAGTCTAAAAATCAATTTAATTAAATAGCTATAATTTGTGAGTGAACAATAGTTAATATCACTTGCTATAGATTTATATTTAACTTCTAGTTATAATTTCTTTAAACAGTGAGTTCCCCTGTTGAGCTTATAATAATGCAGGCACTTTGCTGGGTGCATGATGACTTGAATGAAGTGGACATTGGCAGCTATATCCTGAAAGTCTGTGGCCAAGAAGAAGTTTTACAGAAGTAAGCAAACTCTTTTTCATTAATACTTAATTTTGTGCCATTTCATGACACAATTACTGGAAAGTGTATCTCTAGTGATTAAATGTGTGAAAGAAACCTTTAAAATGTAAGAGAGTCACTTTTTGCACAAAGATCAAAAGTTTTTGGAGTTGCTCTGGGATACATCAAAGTAGGTTCTCATCAACTTCCTGAGACTCTGTTCTAGTGCAGATGCAGACTTCTAGAGCATTTCTGTAGATGGATATTGTAGTTTTTGACCACTCTTCAAATCTCAGAAACTGAAGGAAAAAAAAAAAAACCTACTGTTTTCTAATAAACTGGGGGAGTTGTGGTTTGCAGCATTTTGTTTGTTTCTTGGTTTGATTTTTGGTTTGGTTTTTTGTTGTAATTTTTTTTCAAAACTAATGGTTTACAAAGCCCCTTTAGTTTTCTGGGTTAGAATATTTGGTTTCAGTGTTAACCACTGTTGTTAAGAGCTTTAGCACAAGTACAAGTATCTGCAGTAGTGTATAAATACTTGTGCAGAAGTAAAAGTCAGATCAAGGATGGCTTGGAGGTTGATTCACCATTTCCTTGCTTCAAGGCACCAGGTTGCCTTGAACATTCAGTGTGAGATTTTGGAAAAGCACTGCCTGTTTAGGTTGTGACTGTAGCTCGCTTTTGTTCTGCAGCAAGCACTGCATAGGAAGTCACGAGTACATCCAGAACTGCCGCAAGTGGGACACGGACATCAAACTGCAGCTCCTGACCCACCGCGGGATGTGCAGCGACCTGGCACGAACAGTGAGTACCTCCCAGTCTGCCAGAGAGTGCTGGGCCCAAGGTGTGACCTTCTCATCTTACTGACAAATTAGCCTGTCTGCCTGGTGTTGGAAATGCTATCCGCTCATCCTAGGAGGAAGTGAAATACATTACTGAATTTTCACAAGGCAAAGTATGTAAATACAGATAATGCCTCTTACTGGAACCAAGTGTTATACCTGGAAAAAGTATGCAAGCTAAACTTGAGGCTTAAAAGAGAATCAAGAAATTTCAGAGTTAAATAAAAGTTGGGAACTGTTTTTCAGTTTAATTAAATATGTATCAGACCATCAAAGAGGAAGGGAGGAGTATTTGGTATCTGCATTGTTGGGCACTTGATGGCTGTTTCTTTCCTCTCTCCCCATGTGTAGACATTTCACAGGCTGTTAAGTAGTTATTTCTTTTCCCCTTTGAAGAGCAGTTATATTATTTTCCCCTTACATCTTTCCCCTTCAACTCCTCAGGTATTAGAAATTAATCTTCTAAAACAGTATGCGTATTATAGAAAGATGAGGATTTGACTTAGTACCTATTATTTTACTGCAGGAAGATGATGACAGGACACCTGTACATCTAACCAAACACCTCTGCAAAGTAGAAAAGCCTTTCAGAGAACCTATCATAAGGTAATGTTTTCTGGTTATTTTAATAATCAAGTGCTGATCAGTGCTGAATTCCTGACCAAGGTTGTGTTCTGTTCTTGTGTTCAGTAACTATTATTTCTTGCAGGTCTTCCATTGAAGAGCTTCTTGAGCTGTATCACAAGCACGTTAACATAGCCCTTAAGAATGAGGTAAGGTCACTGTAGATTATTGCTGAACCAAAAGTAGCATGACCAAGTTCACTGATGAGGTAGCTGGGAAAAAGACTTGCAGGTTTTCTCAGGGAAACTTAGATCTGAACAAGCTGTCAAATGTGAAATTATTATCATGGGTATTTAGATTTCTGGTCTTCTTTTCTTCCTGGCTTTTCTTGAAAACCGGTTATTGTCTCATCATCACAACTAGAAATGTATCTTCCAAGTCCTGGTGTGCAAAATAATCTTTTCCTCAAACATGCTGGAAGAGATTAGTTCAAGAGAATAGGGAAGAGGTCTGAATCCTAACTATGGCTGTTGTTGACAGCCATGAAGGATGTATTTACTAACAGATAAAAATCTACGTAATAGAGAGCAGGAATAGTTGTGTACAATGGGAGTTACAGCTGAAGCATGTTTGGAACATACAAGTGAGTTCTACACAAAGCATAATAATGTCCTATTCTGCATTATTCAATTAATTTAAAATACCCTGTCAAAAAATTATCTGTTTCAGTGTATGACAGGTAGCTTAAAGCAGCTTGAATGTTGAATAGTTGAGAGTAATAGCCCATTTGCAAAAGCTTATGGATATAACCTGCTTTGCTCATTTCTCAAAGGAGAAGCTTCTTTTAACTCCTGATAGTAATGTAACTTGGAGTCTTAAATGCTTAAACATTAGATAACTGTGTTTCTCAACCAGTTTCTGTAAAAACAGTCTTGAAATGAATTATTTAATTGCAATGCTTCTCATTTCCACTGTGTTTGTTTGCCTCTCCAGGAATGCAGGTCTGAACAAGCTGCTGTCTGCTGTTTCCATACTCCCTTAATATTACTTCATTCCCTTGATGGTGATTCACCATGTTCTCAAGGGTAGTTTTGAACACAATCTTTTTGTAGAAGAGCGAGCTGTTCCTGCTCCCTGACATGGTGGTGGTTTTGTTGCTTTGCTCTTGCAGCTGCTTCAGCTTCTTTGTTTAGCTGTGATTTCACAGGCTGAGATGAGGAATGCAAAACATCTTGCTTCAGACTTGTGTTCTACTCTTTGTAGTCTTTTTTTTGTAGAGGCTGGGAGATGTAGTTTGTAGGTGGTGATGATTAGGTCCAAATAGCAGCAGTTCTACATTTGGAATTTTTTACTTCATGAAGTGAATTCTTGTACATATTCAGTAGCTGAAGCTTGCTAATCCAAGTGAAAAAGGGTAATCCATAAATAATTTGTATGTAGGCTTTGATTTCACATTGTTGAATGCTTTGAAAGTTATCAGTTGTCTTTTTATTGAGATTCGAGAGCCTGTGAGGAAAACAGCAGTGGAAATTTTTCTTTCCATGTCACAAAGAAGCTTTTACCTTCAAACTGTTAGCTTTGGAAGTATGGCTTAAATATTTACAATGTCTTCTGACTTCTGTGGTTATTTGCTTACCAGAACAGTTAATTGTTGCCAGGTAGCTCTCAATTTAAAAACTTTCTAATTCAAATGGCTTCTTTGCTATCCATTTGTAGGAAGGCCACGAGAATATGTCTGGGAGACTGGTGGTTAGGTATCAATTTATATCTTAGTGAAGAATATTGCACTAATTATTCCTCTTATTTACTTGTAAGTGCTCATAAGTTCTTGTGAAAGAAAGCTGTATGTTAAACCTTTAAAAAGTAAACCATTATTTTGAAGCAGATATTGTAATTTTCTAATATGTCCTTTAAACACATTGGGTGAAGACTTTGCTTACATTAAAAAACAAACCCCAAGAAACCTAGGATAATTCAGATTTCATTCAAGTGTCTTTTCTTCTGTTGAAAGAGCAGAAAGAAGAGAATATTAGGAGCAGCTCAGCTTTATCTTAAGTAGCCTATAAAAGGATATTAAAGTGAAGTGAAAAAAGATTTGTTCCATCATGGAAGCAGTACTGTAGTGTAAGTAGTAGAAGGGTCAGTGTAATGTAAACCTGTATCTCTGAGGGCTGAAATTGAAACACTGCTTCTTTAGCATTGCTCCCTCACACTAACTGAATTTTCTTCTTTGAACTGCACTTTCTTTTTAGGCCATAAGGGAATTTGAGCTTCGTATCTCATTAGAAAATAATTGTTTGGCAACTATTTAATAAAAAAATGCTTGGGAACCTCCTAAGGTTTTCTGGCAACCCATTCTAGGATCTGTGCTACTGTGTTTTTGGCATTCATAAGGAAGTTCTCAATACTGAGGTTTTTCTTAAATCAAATGGTTACACCACAGTTTAATGTAATGGAGATATGCATCTCATCGTGACATTTTCTTGGCAATTCATTAAAGTACATTAGAACAATACTTGGGTTTCACAATTGTGATCAGATCAATCTGTTCTCTCATACATTCCTTATTAGAACCAGCATAAAGCAGTAGATCATGTAATTAAGACTGTCAGAAAAATCTGTTCTACATTGGATTGTGTAGAGACTCCTGCAATAACAGAATCAGTGAAGAAGCTAAGGAGGGCTGTTAATCTCCCAAGGGCTAAAAATGCTGAGGTAAGTTTTCACTTTAAAAATTGCATATTTTAACTGATAAATATTATTTCACAGTCTTTAGTAGCTAGAAATACCAGCAACAGTTCTGTCAGGGTTATGTTGGGATTTTTTGTTGGGTTTTATTTGTTTATTTATTTTACTTGATATCTTCAATTTATTTTGACATCTCTCTGTTCTTAATGCATTAATCACTTGCTTTGGGAATATTTTCCTTTTCTAAATAGTGACTGTTTAAAAACCAGTTTTAAAATACTATTTTCTGCTTCTGTAACTAGAAACTTGTGTCTCAGCAGATGCCACTAAATCTGACTGAGGGGAACTGACAGGAGCTCATGCTGTCTAAAATTAATGCAGTTATGCTTTAAAGGAGGAATTGACATCATGTGTTTTTCCAGTAGTGTTTGTGACTAGCAATAGCATATTGAAACTCTCAATGGTTCATGCTTCTGCATTCCTGAGCATAAGGACAATCCCAAAACCTCTCAAATAGCACAGAATTTGATGATGTAACTGCCTAATAATGAATGGTTTACTTGAGCAGGATGGTCTCAAGTCATGTTGTCTAAAACAGTCATTAAGTGGAGAAGTGTGCAAATGAAAAAGCTAAATAGTCTCATAATGCTGTTTCTGTTGTCCTGCTACAGTATTAGAGTGGCAATTCACGTGATGTTCTATTTGCTTTTGGCTTCATCAGTTCAGTGATGTATTTTTAATACTGAGCAGAAGACAAATAAATATAGTTGTCACAAGAACTAAAATTCTTCCAGGGAAGTGCAGAAGACATTAAGAAAACTGTGAAATACAGCATATAAGTATTTTTTCAATGTTTACTTTTTGATAGGAGAAAGCTGTAGAAAGAATTAGCTTATAGTGTACAAATAGCTCCCAAAAATAACATTGCTCCAGTAGAACTTGAAAAAAGTGGGGTTTTGCCAATAAAACCCTGCAATTATTTTATGATGGACAGTGGCTTACACAGTAATGTGTATGAAGACATGTCGGATTGCTTTCAGAAACAAAATTGCTATAAATATTGGAGACTGTTGCATCTAAATCTTTTGTAAGTTATTGTTTGATTTTCTTTCTTTTTAAAGTAATTCTTTGTGGTTGGAAGAAGTGACTATGTTTTATTTAAGAATGTGACATTTTTTGGTATTTCTAACACTGTTAAAAACGCTCAATTAGTACACTAAAAGTGTAAGGAGAGCTTTCATTCTTCTGCACCAATTGTGGCAAACTTCTTAGGAAGTTAGGAATTCACTGGGGTTTGATTTTGAATGATAAACTTAGTTTTTGTTGAAAATTTTAGTTTTATCAGGACTTGAATTTGGCATGAAACCTTTCCTGATTAGAAGGGAGTGAATTCCCATGATTTGTTTGTCACCTCTTGGTTTCAACAGTGTCTTTGTTGAGACTAGATATTGCTGTGATGTTGCATCATGTTGAGACTTCCATTTTAGCAGACAAGCTAACAGAGCAAACAAAGATAGTACCAAGTAACAGTCCTTACTGTTTATTTTCTCAGGTGTTCAATTTTTTTTTTTTAATTCAGTAAATTTATAACTCTGCCAGCAAAAGGTACCACACCAAATGCCACAAAGAAAATAACAGCAACAACAAAAAAGCTGTTTAAAACTGTTCAGATTTAAATTACTGGGTAAGAAGCTAATGACCTCTGGTTTCATACAGTACAGCCCTAAGAAAGTTTTATCTCTACCCAGAGAAATTAGATTATCCTCAGCAGTATTCCAATGTACTGTGTCTTCCAAGAGCACATAAAAAGAGTGTCAAAACAGTTGACTTGACAAGAAATGAGCTTCTGAACTTGGTAAATAGTTGCTGCATCATATGGAAATTGTGATGTTGTCAGTTAACTCTTCAGGAACTTTGAGTGAAAAGATGTGTTACATAAACTTAAATATGGACCTAGTTCAGATACTTCATAATTTCTGTGAAAGATATTTAATAGCTGTGGAAAATTAATATGGATTTTCAGTATTAAAATTTCCTCTGACTTTATTGTGTAGGTATCCTTAAAATGTGGTGATGACAATAGCAAGAGCTCTTGTGGTGAGTACAGTTCTTCAATTTTTATTTAAAAACTGCTTTCACCTGGTTAATTTAGGAAGAAATGCATTCAAAATAAATTGTCACTTAGGTTCACTGCAGCCTGAAAACCCTCTGAAAGTGAGTATAGACCAGTTAACAAAAGCAGTTGAGGCCCTTCTGCAACTCCATACGAATTCCAGTAGTGGTTCAGCAGCAATTTCTCCAGAAGAGAGTAAGAGTACCAAGGAAGCTTGGACTGCCACAGAACATCTCCAATTCACAATATTTGCTGCTCATGGAATTTCTTCTGGTTGGGTGTCAAAGTAAGCAATTTATTTATTGTAGAAGTCCTCCTTTTATAGATTTTTAAAATGTTTTTATGGGTTTTTTATGTTTTTGTGGGTTTTTTCCCCTTGTCCAGTTATGAAAAATACTACTTGATTTGTTCTCTGACCCATAATGGAAAAGATCTGTTCAAACCTGTTCAGTCCAAGAAGGTTGGCACATACAAGAACTTCTTCTACTTGATTAAATGGGATGAACTGTAAGTGACTTTAGCCTGTTAAAACTCAATAAAACGTTTTTATTTTAGTTAGCTGCTGAAGACAGTCATTCAAGCAACTCTTGGTTCTGATTCCATTTGAAGCATCTAAAGAACAATTTACTGATCAAAATCATAAATATTTTTCCAAATGTTATTTCAGTACTATTTGGAATGGAAATGCTGGACAAGTGCCCTGTGCTAATGTGTTTGTAGCATACAATTACAGGGAGTTGGGAAGGTCATAACATTCCTTGCAGTGGGAATGGCTTTGTGCTGCTTTAAGAGGGATTAAAGAATAAAGCTTGCTTGTGTGTACTGCTCAATTTATTTAAATGGTCAGGAAAAGCAACTCACTTTTACTAACATGAATGTTGAATCAGTTGTTGTTCCAAATACAGAAGGTAGAAAGGAAGAAGGAAGAGCATGCAGAGAAAAGATAGGGAGATAATGGCAGGTGGTATCTGATAGC
>VZTR01010307.1:55764-117253 GCA_013400775.1 Chaetops frenatus | reverse complement strand
CTAAGCCAGCAGCTATAGTTTCTAGCATTCCTTTGGCACTGAGGAGTTAAAATAGTGCCTTCAGGGTAACTTTGTCCAGACGTTTTCTGTAGCTCAATTTTCTTCTTGTCCACAGGTTGCCTTGCAAAATGGCATGGAGCGTGTGCAGTTATTTTTCTTGAAGAACAAATGCCGTTTGCCTCTCAATCCCAGTCTTGTGGCAAAAGAGTTAAATATTAAGGTACTGCGCATCCATGGTTTCAAAATTCTTTTGTAAAAATTACATCTAGGTAAAGCTTTTACAAATGAAAAAAATCACTGGAAGTGCATGAAAGCTCTTTATGCTGTGGAGATGGGGTTTAGTCGAAAATTCTGATTGAATAAGGTAGCAAAATTAGCTGAGCAAAGATAAAATGTGTACAAATACAGTGTAAAACCAACAAAGACACTTCTGTTAAAAAATATAGACATATATCTTTAATAGCTTATTACATCTTCAGACCCTGTCTCTTGAAACCAGCAGTCCTGGTTATAGCAAACCAGAGGACTATTCAAAGTGCATGAAAAAGTGCTGTGTGCATTAGTAAGCAAAAGAGGAAATTGACCAAGAATAAAAAGTTCAGGCAATGAGCAAATACTGTGAAACGTGAAACTACCTGTTACTGATTGTGTCCAGGGATGCCAGGGAGGGAGGTAGCTTTATTTTATTGTGAAGGTCCAGCAAGTAATGATGTAGGAGAAGCAGGTAGATTATTTTTCCAGAACTCTGCAAGGTTTGACAATATCTGCTCAACCACAGTCTTGATTATATCATCATGCATGACTGAAAACCTAAAGGTCTGTTAACGCTTGAAATAATCCTGTGTTGGAGAGACAGCTCATCTCTCTTCCCTTCTCTACTGTAACTATTAAATCATGAGCAGGGACTTGAAGGCCAGTAAATGAGAAGATACTGTGAAACACACAAATACACATTTTTCATGCATCTTCTAGGTTTCAGAAAAAAGCTGCTGATAAAATATTTATTTGTGCTTTATTCACTCGTCCCTTCAGAATGTATAAAACGTCACTGTGCAGCACTGTTGGCTTTTGTACAAGAATTCAACAAATAATATCCAAAGGGCTCATTATTCAAAGGAAGCACGTATTCACCACAATTGAAATGTTAAAAGTCTGAATAGCCACATTGTGTGTCAAACCTGCTTGTTGTCAGAATGTCTCGGCTAGCACGAATAGTCCTTTCTGACCATTGACACTAAATCTACTTGCAGGCATGTTCTTTCTTCAGCTCCAATGCAGTACCACTCAAAGTTGCATTGATAAATGCAGACCCGCTGGGAGAAGAAATTAACGTGATGTTTAAGGTAGGCCTTACATGTGAAAAGAAGTTCAATGACAATCACTATTTCATTGGTATCAATTAATTTTAGCATAGACCAATAAGCTCAGTTATTCTGTGAGTTTGCTCCCATGTGTCTAGAAAGCAACATGTGAACAGGCCATGAAACACAGAAGTCTACCACATGTGAAAGTTTAATTGTAGCCTGTTTCTCTTTTAAGCCTAGTGTATCTCTGGTTAACTTTTATTTTTCCATTTAAGGTTGGAGAAGACCTGAGACAAGATATGCTGGCTTTACAAATGATTAAGATAATGGATAAGATCTGGCTGCAGGAGGGACTGGATCTAAGGATGGTTATCTTCAAGTGTCTCTCAACTGGAAAAGACAGAGGTGCTAAACCAGATGTTGCCTTTAATCTTTGCTCCCCCACTTCAATTTCTTGTCACACTAACAGTGAAAAATGTCTGAGCAGAGGGGGCCAAGGAACAGTTCCACTGCAAGGAACTTCAGTACTTGAGAGTGTAATAAGTTAGATTGTTCTGAATTTCCCAATGGCTGAGTGGCATCTAAATATGTTTCTTCTCTTGAGCGCTCTGTTATCAGTGAACACTGGGACAAAGAAACAAACAGGGTTTTGGTTTCTAAAGCTGAAGTTACTCTTGGTGCTCTTGCTGCAACACAGAAAAATAATGGTGCTAAAGCAATCCTTATTCTGAAAGTTTAATTACAGTGAAAGTATTCCAATGCAAACCAAAAGGCTGAAGTATCTGGAATCTGCTGCAGTTGAGTCAGGGAGTATCATTCTTGTATTGAGACATGCAAAAAGAAGAAAAATTTGAACCAGCCCTTGCCATGCACACACACACACACACACACACACACACACACACACACACTATTCCCCAGAATTAGTGTCATATGCTGGTGCAAGTTCCTTGGCAATATGAGACTGTCTCTGGGGTTTGGAAGCAGGTCACAGAACTCTTGAGTGCAGATACTGCCCTGTACCTTGAACATGCATTTTGCTAGTTTTAGCTAATTCTCTAGAGCTAGCCAATAGAAACCAAAGATATTTAAGAGGAAAAACAATAACTTAAATATTTCTTCAGTCAGATGAACAACATGAACAAAACTCTTAAATACACGGAAAAGGTGGAAATTTAGGTTGGCAGAACTAAACAAAAATCTTCTATTTATGTAAGACTTGCTTTTTAGAGAAACAGATGGCTTTTTCTCCTACTCTGAATGATGACTTGATTTATGTAGCTATTTTTTTCTTGCTGCTAATATTAGTTCCTTAAAGTACTTGAAAGATTAAAGAGGAAAAGTAAAATGGATTTAAATTACAGGTGTACCTTTAGCTCTTGCCAAGATAGAAGTAAAATTCTGTTAATCAGCTAAATGTTTTCCTTTTATGATTTATCTTTACAAATATTTTTAGTAAATTGTATGTCCAAAGTAAGGCCACGTATAAAACCCACTGGTTTGTTTGTTGTTGCCCTGTCTGGTCTGTTTCAACACTTGACAGCAGATAAAGTTACTAGATTAATTCACTGTCAGTGTGTGGGAATTGTCAGCATCAGAATACTTTGCCCAATTTAGAGTAAAAGGAGTTTATGTGGTAGAAACTAATTATTCGAAGTATAACTTAAATGTATATTCTAGCAACTGTAACTGGTTGTAGTAAAGTAAACTAAGTGGATTGCAACATGTGTTTCATGGTTTACTTTGTAACATAGGCTGTGAAAATGCTTAGGGGACTAATAGAATTATTTTTACACCTAGTTGGGTTTTGAAGGAGGTTGGTCTAAGACAGTAATATATATCATTGTTAGCAAGGTTTCTGCTGAATAATAAAAATGCAGCATTACTTAAGGAGATCACTTAATACACTTTGTTTTATTCTATATCAAGGCATGGTAGAGCTTGTTCCTGCTTCAGATACACTAAGGAAAATTCAAGTGGAATATGGAGTGACAGGTTCTTTTAAGGACAAGCCTCTGGCAGAATGGTTGCGGAAGTATAATCCTACAGAGGAGGAGTATGAAAAGGTAACTTTTCAGCACTGTTCTTTTTTGAAGATCTTTTAAAAGGGCTAAGTACCATCTGATGAAAGAATGAAATTCATATTCTAAGTCTTCCACTGAAATTTTTGTTTTGTATATTTAAGAAACTTAATTTTTTTCTATACTTGAAAAAAAGCAAATGAAAATTCCCCCTATAAAAAGGAGCCAGATGGATTTTTATTGGATATAGAAAAAATGTACTTTAAATTTAAAAGAGAGATGAATAGTGGCTGCTCTTAATTGTAGTCCAGAAGCAGTGGCCTCTTCCTGTACACATGAGATTCAAGAATTAAATTTTTTTTTTGGCTATAATGGCATTACAATACATTGGAAATACAAGTCTTGTACCCTTTTCTTTGCTAACATAGTTTTGTGGCTTATCTTCAACTCCTCTTTTCTCTTTCATTTCTGTAAAAAACAAAGTAACCATTTTTGCTGAAAAGTGGGATATCCAGAGATTTTTGAAAAGCTGTCCATCTGAAGAACTGAATTTTGGGGCGAAAAAAAGCAAATTTACAGTCTGTTTTGCCTGGCTTGGATTTTGCACCCATCAAGATTGACTGTTGAGTACATGAATTATGTTTTTCCACTGAAATTTGATCTCAATTTCCTTGTCTCCCTCCCAGGCTTCAGAAAACTTCATCTACTCTTGTGCAGGATGCTGTGTAGCCACTTACGTCCTGGGGATCTGTGACCGCCACAATGATAACATAATGCTCCGGAACACTGGGCATATGTTTCACATCGACTTCGGAAAGTTTCTGGGACATGCACAAATGTTTGGGAGCTTTAAAAGGTATTTTCTGTACCTAAGCAATGTAGAGAATGAAGTAATTTTTTTTTTCCAAGTGTTGCTCTGGGAGGTCTGCAGTAGGTCCAGTACCCTGTTTAAGTGCTCTGTAACCTGAGGCAGCACTTGGGAGAGGAACCCAACCCAAACCTGTGAAATGGCATTAATGGAATATTTAATATCATTACCTCAGGGCGGGGATGGAGGTCAGCAGGAGGCACATGACAATGAAGAGACCTTATGGTGAACTCATTAATTCTGTGCTTTTTGAACAGGGATCGAGCTCCGTTTGTGCTGACATCAGATATGGCTTATGTCATTAATGGCGGGGAAAAACCCACAATTCGCTTTCAGCTGTTTGTGGATCTCTGCTGCCAAGCTTACAACTTGATCAGAAAGCACGCCAGCCTCTTCCTTAATCTACTTTCATTGGTAATGATTTCTCACATATTGAAACTTGATAGATCTGTTGTGCTGGACTGTATTAAAAACTGTGCCTTTTATGCTGAAGAAACTCTTAATCCAGGCTCTTTTTTAAAGCCAGAAACATCTGATCTACTTTTTGGGAAGCTTTATTTGGAATTTTTAAGCTTTTTTACTGCCTACCTCTTTCTTGAAAATTTAAAAGTATATAATAACCACAAATTACACTGCAGAGAGTTTTTAGCTACTTTTAATTCAGCAGAAATTGTGGATAACTGCTGATTATAAATAATTGTTGTCTATTGCTGTTAGTGTTTAGCAATTTAGTGCAGCTACAAATGAATTTGAGGGTCTAAGTCTTAATGATTTCAGTATAAAATCATATTGGGTTTATTGCAGTAAAACTAAATTTCAATTTCTTGTAGATGCTTTCTTCTGGGTTACCAGAACTAAGTGGGGTTCAGGACTTGAAGTATGTCCAGGATGCTCTCCAGCCCCAAACAACAGATGCAGAAGCCACCATTTTCTTTACAAGGTACTGGATAAGGGAAAACTAAAACATCTCCCAGTATCATCCTCTTAACAGGAGATTTCTGATAGGAAAGAATGTGTCTGTACAAGTTGAGTAGTTACACTGTACAATCATGAAGTATCAGTTAACTGCATAAGTAAGATCAGTTCCATATAAGAGTAATACTTGTGCTAGAATATGTTGCAGATTTTAGGAGTGTTTTTTTGTGTCAAAAATTGGTTTAAAGTGCTGAGAGTAAATAATTCTGTCTGGTTGTTTAAGATGGTATTTTAAACACAAATCCTAATTTGTTTAATAGCAGAGTATATGATGGAAAGCACTGTAAAGAAGTTCTCTCTTGGGGAAGTGCTTCTGCACACTGGAGAGGGAGGGATGAAGCTCCAGTATAAGTGGAGGAGTGCATACAGTGTAACCAAGTTGTTGCTACATGTAAGAAAAGTGTTACTGTACTTCACTTCAGATATACAGGGGAAACTGCAGTGCCACTTAGAATCATAGAAAAGTTTGGGTTGGAAGGAACCTTTAAAGGCCATCTAAAACCAATCCCCTGCAATGAGCAGGGATGTACTCAACTAGATCAGGTTCCTCAGACCCCTGTCCTGACATCTGCAACCTCTCTGGGCAACCTGTTCTGGTGTTTTGCTGCTCTTACTGTAAAAAAAATTCGTTCTTATATCTAATCTGGATCTGCCCTCATAGACTTTATCCCCTTGTCCTCTGTGTCCCCATCTTTCGTATAGGCTCCCTTTAAGAAGAAATGGCCTCCCCATGAAAGGCCACAATAAGACCTCCCCAGAGCCTTCTCTTGTCCAGTCTGAGCAATCCCAATTCTCTCAGACCATTCTCACAGGAGAGGTTACCCTTCCGGTAATTTCTGTGGCCCTCCTCTGGACCTGCTCCAACAGGTCTATGTCTTTCCAGGGCCCCAGAGCTCGATGTATGTCTGGAAATCCTTCACTTTTTCAATAAAAACCTATTCCAAAGTCTGATACTGAGTCTTCTATTAATGGTTGATACGATATTTTTTATATAGACCATTGATCACTCTTAAAAACCTTTTCTTTGTCAGTAAGAAATAGGGTTTCTTTTTCTTAGACTTCAGTATGATGCATTGACAGAACCACTTCTGTGTTTTGACATTTTCTTTTTCTAGGCTGATTGAATCCAGTCTGGGAAGTGTTGCCACAAAGTTCAATTTCTTCATTCACAACTTGGCTCAGCTGCGTTTCTCAGGTCTGCCCTCTAATGATGAGCCCATCCTGTCATTTTCTGCTAAAACCTATTCTCTCAAACAAGACGGCCGAATCAAACAAGTGTCTGTGTTTACGTATCAGAAGAGATACAACCCAGATAAACATTACGTAAGTGTGTGGGAGCTGTTTCCACTAAGGGAAGATAATGGTGTATTTTCTTCCAACGAGACACAGCAGGGACAGCTGACCAAAACCAGCCAGAGAGATATTCCAGAGTGTATAATGTCACTGTCAGCAATAAAAACTGTGGCTGGAGGAAGAAAGCAGCGAACAGGACAGGTTGTCTTCCAAGGTGGCTGTTTGGGAGCTGCCTGAGCATGGATCTGCTTGTGGGCTGTGGTGATTGTCTTGCATCATCTTCCCTCCCCAGCACTGCCTTTAGCTCAGCCTACAGATCTTCTCACTTTTGCTCTTGTTCTCCCCACTGTCCCACTGGTGAGGGGGTGGGAGTGAACTAGCAGCTGTGTGAGTGCTGAGCTGCTGGCCAGGGTAAACCAGCAACAGCACTGCCAGAGTACAGACTGGCATTTCTGGCATCCCATAATATTCTTCAAAATGAAAACAGCTCTTAAAAACCATCTAGAAGGAAGTAGAAAGGGCAGAAATAGTGTTGGTGGAGATTATTTTAAAATACAAGAATTTGAGTCATGTTCATGGGCTTTTATGTAGCTGCCTTGTGTAAAATGGCTCCTTCCTGAATAGGAGACATACTAAGTCAGACATGCTGGTTTTGGTCTGACCTTCCATTAAACTTTGATTTGTCTGACCTTCCACTGAAGTTTGATTTGTTCCTCCTAAGTAAAAACATAATTTCTTGTACCAAAGCACCTATGCTCCTAGTGAGTCTTACTAGAGGCAGCAAGCATTGCAATATGCCCTCAGGATTTTAATAGACCTGGGTTACACTTGAGACTTAACATTTGTATTCCTATGCAGATGTGCAACCTTCTCCAAATTTTTTTAGTTGTTTTACTTCTCTACTGCTTTTTGCTGGGCTGGAGTAATCAGCTCAAGTTACATTGTCCTGAACTTTTTTATGAAGTGAGCTATATTGATAGATGCAAATGTATACCTCTTTCCAAGCTCTGTTTGCTGTAAATGTCTTAATCTGGTAAGACACCAACAAGGAAAGGTAGAACAAATCTGACTAGTGCTGGAAGTGAAGAGTACTGAATCACTGTATAATAAATGTATTTGAGTACTCCTTGTCTAAGCCAAAACAGCCATGCCTCTTCCAGGAAACTGATAGGATGGTCTAGATTCTGTCTAGTTTTTTTTAAAGTTAAATTATATATTATATGTTTAACTCCTCTACCTGTGAGTCCACTGTACTGAATTTTCTATGCAGGTTCTCAACTTTTTTCCCCTTGAATAATGTGAATGTATCTTGGGACTGTATCCCCAGTACATTGAAAAATTTTTCTTGTATAATGCAGTGCAATTGCATCCTCCCACTAAGTTATCACTTTAAAAGTGGAATCCTTTAGAACCAGGAGGGAATTAAATTGAAAAAAATGACACCTACAAGGTTCTGTGGTAGTTCTGTCCCCACAGATAAATGTCTCAATGTAATCCTGCACCAGTGTTAACATTTTGTATACCTTGGGATGAACTTCCAATGAGGCTTCAAAGGAAGAGTGTGCACAGCTCAACCTTACCTGCCTTCATCATCCCCCTGTCAGCTGTGGATCTGCCCTATGGGAACACCATGTGATGTTACTTTGCTTTAAGGGCTGTTTATAAATTGTAACTCTGCTATGAAATGCAAATGTTGGAATAAGGGATATAATAATGGGATATGTATTCAGGAGAAGGATTACTATAGGAGAAAGAATTGATTGTGAAGAAAATTATATTGTTAAGCCATTTTATGATATTTTTATATAAACTGCTTTTATTTTTGTGTTTTGGACAGATCTATGTTGTGAGAGTTTTAAGAGAAGGGCAAGTTGAGCCAACATTTGTCTTCCGAACTTTTGATGAGTTCCAGGAGCTCCACAACAAGCTTGGCATTCTCTTTCCTCTTTGGAAGTTACCAGGGTATGTGCCTAACTCACTCATCACTATTGCAAAAGCAACAAAACTGCTCCCAGCTGGGTGGAGTAAGAAATAGCTTGAAATGGAGACAAAACTGCTAAGGGGCAAACTAAATGTCAAAGTTGGCAATTAAGGGAGAAATCAGTTCTCTCTAAGTTTTAAGGAGGAGATCCAGAGGAGCATCTCAGTGTTGTGGTTGTATCACATATCATGATTACCTATAAATATTTTCTTGCCTTTCTGGAGGCAACCTATTGGTATGCTGTATTTCTACTCTGGATTGGCAGTAAAAAATGGATGTGAGCACTTCAGGATGGAAATTACAATGGAATCCTACTGTACTTACTTCTGGTAAATTAACTGAAGACTCTATTTTTTGTTCTTCTCATGTAGCTTTCCTAATAAGATGGTTCTGGGAAGAACACATATCAAAGATGTAGCGGCCAAAAGAAAAGTGGAGCTCAACAGCTACATACAGAGCCTGATGAACAGTTCTCCAGAGGTGGCAGAAGTGAGTACACAGAATTTAAATCAAATGCTAGTTTTCAAGTTTTGGTGCTTTTTAACACTTAAACTAACATATAACATTTCTTCCAAATTTAGTGTGATCTTGTTTATACTTTTTTCCATCCATTACTCCGTGATGACAAAGTGGAAGGAATAGATGGAATAGCCAGACCTGCAGGTAAGGGATGTTTATAAATTGGATGATATAGTATGACACATTTACAGTGTGAATCTTTGAAATGTTTGTTACTTAACTGTAGTTTTCTCTCATTGAAAACTGCATCACTGTCTCTCCAAGTGTGCCTACATACAGTTTCAAGGACATACATACCAAAACTTGCAATGATGTGTGTGATCACTTGGGGCTTGTTTATGGCTTGAGTAAATTATTCAGGTTTTCACTCCAAACCTCCAAGCTGGTTCTGGCAAGAGAATGCAAAAACCTTGCCCCTGTTAGGAACCTAGAAATAAAATCAGGAACTGAACTTGGTCTAAGGCTTGTATTTTTTTCCCATATGTGATAAGTCAGTGTAGTAATGATGAAAATGTACCAATATTACAGAAGAAATAAATGTCTATTATTTCAGATCCAAGTCCATCAAGTCCTACCTCAGGCAAAGTGGGAGGAGAAGTGAAGCTATCCATATCCTATAGAAATAGCACTCTATTTATCATGGTGATGCACATCAAAGACCTGGTAAGTGGAAATACTGCGCTCACTGCCGAAAACTGTTTCCATTTTTGCAATTACCATCTTGGCTTAGATTGGTGCAGGAATGGTGAAACTCTCTTCCTCTAAATTTTTCAACTGCTAGCTTAATTAACTACTGCTTTTGATTAGCTTGATTGCAAAGTCTAGACACTTGAAAATAAATGTGCAGTTACGCACTAACTAGTTTTCTAACTTGTTTTGTTTCTTTGGCTGTAGGTTACAGAAGATGGTGCAGATCCAAATCCCTATGTGAAAACCTATTTACTTCCAGACACGCACAAAACATCCAAACGCAAAACCAAAATCTCCCGGAAGACAAGAAACCCAACTTTCAATGAAATGGCAAGTTAAAATTTATGTGATAACTTCCTATAGCTTGCTATAATCTCTTATTCTAAACAGTAATTAAGATATTGTCTAAAAATACTTGAATATGTATAAATGGAAAAGGAACTGTTTTGAAAAACTTTGTGCCCTGTTTAAGTATAAAGCGACTGAGTTAGGTCAGTGTGCTATTACAAGTAAGCAGAAGTTTATCTGACTGACTCTGAGGAGTGATGTGGAGAAGGAAAGGAATCTTAAAACTAAAAATCTCCCTGCCCTGGATTCACTGACTCATGATCTGGAGAAAAATGAATTCAGAAGTCTTGGCATGTAAACAGTACTTCAGTCAAAGAACACCAGTCCTTTTAAACACTTAAAATTGGGAGCACAAAATAAAATAGGAATGTCCTTCAGCCCATTGTCTGAGAAAGAGATGTTCTGAATGGTCACAGTCTGCAGTTCAGGTATCTGTAAGTGGCTGGGTAGTCAGAAGCAAGGGCAGTCTGGGTAATTTCTTTTGGCTAACCAGAAAATTCTTGACTTTCACCCCCTAGCTCGTGTACAGTGGCTACAGCATGGAGACTCTGAAACAGAGGGAGCTTCAGTTAAGTGTGCTCAGTGCAGAATCATTACGTGAGAACTTCTTCCTGGGTGGAATTACACTCCCACTAAAGGACTTCAACTTGAGCAAGGAGACTGTTAACTGGTATCGACTGACTGCTGTACCCTATCTGTGAACTCAGTAAGACCAGGACAGTTGTATTCACTTGTGCTTTGTGCATCTTCCTACTTGAAGATAACCTGTACATCTTAAAACAAGAGACTCTCCATTTCAACAGATATATTGGACCAATGTTCAGGTAGCCTAATTTGGAGGATTGCAAGAAAACCTGGTTTATCCCCATGTGATTTTATCACAGCATCATTTATAAATGTTTAAGAGTTGTGGGTAAAGGAAGGGGTTTTTAAACCATCAGTGAAAGTGAGATGAGTAGTTTGACCAAGCTGGTTGGTTGAACCATAACTCCATCATTAGACCTTTGGATGCAGTGCATTTTTGCTTTTAATTTGTTGCCGCTGTTGTGTCATCCATGACATGATGCTGGAGAACATTAAAGAAATTGCGTATTTTAGGATTAAATTTCCACTACTAACAAGACATCGTGGAAACAGCGACAGGTAAAATTTTGGTGGCTGCACACACACCTGTAGAAGTGAAAGTTGAAGGGCTGGAAAAATTCCTTAGCATTACATTTAATCCCAGATTCATGCTTCTCTGAGACTTATTGGAGTGAGTGCCAATATTGGAAGTTGTAAATAATGGTGCCTTATAATTCAAATGCTTCTCTTTTACCTCATTCCTGGTATTTAAATATGTATACATAGTAACTTTCAGCTCCTTATAAAGGGGAAACATTCTCATATTTGATACCTTCAAGGTCCTACTGGAAGCCTTTTCCCAAGATGTGTTATTTACAAATAGCATGACTTACACTGATCTTCACAATTTGTTCAACTTAAATACATTTTTTTTGGTTCCATCTTCTACCCATGGTCTCCAAAACTTGATTGAAGACTGGCTGAATGTGGTACCATGAGAAATGTGCCCAGCTTCTCAGTGGGGGTTTTTGTTGTAGTTTCTAGAATTTTTCAATACTGCAGTGATTAACTGTGGAACAGATTGAAACACTAATCCAAAGTGGCATTTGCATCTGTGCTTCCAGGGAAAGGGTGGCCTCTAGTTGAAAAGCACCACTGCTGGATGAATTGCAGGCATGCCAGAGATTGGTTCAATTAAGAGCTTTGAGAGAAGAACTTGGCTGCTTTTTTTTTCCTTTTGCAGTTCACAGCAGTACTGTTTCTCACTCCCAGTAAGAACTACTCCCACTAAAATACTTAATTCCAAGGAACATTAGATTTGAGTATATTGTGATAGTGGAGTGCAGATGTCACTGTCTCCCATTAATGATACCACTGGTCACTTAATTAGGCCTTTCTGCACTACAGGTGTCACCTTTTTGTTCCTGTTATTTGGGGTTTAGGATGTTCGTGTTCTGTGTAAACAAAGCTCTAAAGTTGCACGCTTCTTTAGTACAAAACCTTGAAGCAAACTTTTAAAGTGAATTATGCAACTACGAACAAAGACACAGTACAGGGAAAGCCTTCTGTCTACCCAACACTAAAAACTTATTTTATAATCCAATTTTCCTTCCCCTGCTACTGACCAATCTCCCTTCAGTACAGAAGAGAGAAGTAAACTTGAATCTCCTGGTGCCTAAACAATTCACGGTCCAATTTCATAGGAATTATTGCAATTAAAAAGCTAATGATGTCTTGAATGTTAGAAACTGGGCCAATACTAATGGGCGCTAACAAATCCCAGTTGTAGTAGGCATCTTCTGCATATTTTTCATTTAGTATATAGCCTGTAAATAATAAACTATATAACTAACTAGGTATATTTCCTGCTCACTTGATGCTTTTGAGACTTACTCCATTCCATCGTTAGAATCACAAGTCACTTAAACACAGGAAAGTAGACTACTGTTTTTGTGAAACGTTCCGTTGTGAAATAAAATGAAAGCAATATGGACTGCCTTTTTCGCAGTTTGCTATTAAAGCACAGTGTCTTACAGCACAAAATACAATTAAACTAAAATCATTTAAAAAATGATTTGCAGTTTTAACAGTTGTCTGGACTGAAAAAAAAAAAGTATAGTACTGTATTATTGTTAGCACATGTCCTGACTTCTGATTTCTTCTTCATAGCTTAACTCATTTTGTGCCTTTCCCTTCCTTTTCAAAATCGTCACTGGCTGGAGCTTTTTATGGTCATGGATTTTATGTTGTCTTTGGGATCTGGCCTTGGCCTCTCCTCACTTGTAGAGGACCAGCACCAAGCTTACACCTCTTTGCACTATTCTCAATTACGAAAAAACTGATTGTTGCAATAAGAATTTACCGTGCTACACAGAAAAACCAAGATGGATGTGAAAGAGGGAAATACTTGATTGGGATGGAATCTACCAGTATGCTAAGTAGCTTGATAATGTAGTTTTAACAGCTTTTTATATCTCGTTTAATGAAAAGAGAAAAAATTCTTTTATGTACCGTTTGACCTGCAGCCAGAAGTGTAATTGTCCCTTCAGACCTTGTGTTGGTATCCGAGGGCAGCAGCTTGCGCTAGGACCTCTTCCTCTACTAACCTCCAACTTTGCACTGAACTTTTTATTACTGCCTTTGTACGACCTACAGCTGCCTGTCTCTGGACGCATGTGTGCGATCTTTGGTAAACGCTCTTTTCTCTATTTTTACAACTGTAGGGTTGTGTAGAACCCCCCGTCACCTGCCTTAAGGCCGCGGCTGCCCCGGGGCCCGCTGTGTCCCGCCCTTCCCCGGTGCTCCCTGGCGGGGGCGCTGCGGGGCCCGGAGGGCAGCGGGAGCAGGGCGCCTCCCCCCGTCTGTGTATCTCTGAGAACCAAATACTTTAATTAAACGGTAATAAAGATGTACAATATGGCCCCGCGTCGGGCGGGTTGGCTGTGACTCCGTAACTCTCCTGTAAGTCCATTAAACACTATTCTGGAATAAAACCCGACGCGTGGCCTGCTCTGTGCGGAATGGGGGGAGGTTCTGGGCGGGAGGGCTGAGGGGGCGCGCGCGGCGCGGCTCCGGCGCCGCTGATTGGCTGGCAGGGGCAGGGGGCGGGCCCGGCCCTTCCTGCGGAAGCGCGCGGGCGGGGCGCTCCCTCTCTCCCCGCTCCGCTCCGCCGCCATCATGGGTCGCATGCACGCTCCGGGGTGNGGGCGGCCGTGTGGACATGGCGGCGGGGTGGGGAAGGCTCGGGCCGCGGCCGAGGGGCCGAGTCCCTCAGCTCGGGCACTGAGTGTCTGATGTGCTTCTTCCCGCAGAAAGGGCCTGTCCCAGTCGGCCTTGCCCTACAGGCGCAGCGTGCCCACGGTGAGTACCTTCCCCAGAACCTTCCCGGCCCGTGCGCGCTCCGGAACCCACGGAGGGAGAGGAGACCAGAGCTGTAGTATTTTGCGTCATCACTTTCAAATTATGGCCTGTGTAAATGCTTCCTTGGCGAGCGATGGAAAAGGCTTCTCAGGGAGATGGCGGAGTCTCTTTCTGGAGGCATTCAGAACCCACCTGGATGCTCTCCTGTGTTATTTGCTCTAGGTGACCCTGTTTTGGGGGAGGGGGTTGGATTAGATGATCTCCAGAAGTCCCTCAACCCTAAAAATTCCGTGGTTCTTAGATGATCCTTAGGATAGTGAGGAAGCAAGTGCCTTTTCCTGGCCAGATGGTTCGTTTGGCAAAGAAGTCTCTTTTCGTACCTTTTTCTGTTTAAGTACTTCTGCAAATATTTCGCGTCTGTATGCTGATAATTCCTAGAGATTAAACCACCACTCTTTTCACACTCGAGTTTGCAGTTTTGGAATAATCCGATTGCCTTCAAAAATACTTACAACTAACTTGTTGGTCAGGGGACTAAATGAGGTAGTTTTGTTGTGTTCTTAAATCATGCAGGGTACTTCCACTTAAAAGGGCTTTTTCTGTCCTCCTTTGCAAGTTCATTTCTTGGAGGATCTGTTTGTTGGCAGAAGGAATAATTTGTGGTGCATGTGGAAAAGCATGGAGTAAAACCCAGTAAAATAACACAATATTAAGCACAAAATCTGAAATTAAATGGATATAATTTAAAGTAAGGTAGTATGAAGCTGCTTAAAGTACTGCTGATGGTTAAACAGTTCAGTAACAATTAGGATTATCAAATGCTATATTTGTTTTTAAAAATCCTGTGGGGTTTGTTTTTTTTGCATAGTTTTATGTATAATCTGTCTTAAATTGTGGTGTTTAGAGCACTTCCATGTTTATTTTTGCTGTGCTTTTCTATTTCATACTGTGACAGTACTAAAAAGTAAAAAAAGCTGGGCACTTTTTGGCTCATGGAAAGTCAGGATAATGTAGCTTGTTGGTGTTGGCTTCCCATTAATAATCATGGAAGCTGTGGCTTTATCTGTACTCTGTTTAAAAATTATTATAAAATTAATAAGGCACAGTCATATTTTGGTAGGTTCGTTTCCTTTTTTAATTACTTAGTGTACTTAAAGTCTGATTTTTCACTTGACTTCTGTAGGTACTTTACTGAGAGGTGGCTAAATGGGTCTCAATTTTGTGTCTGTCAAAAGGCCTAGGTAAAGAATTCCTTCCCAAGGGCAGTGATTTTTTTTTGCCTGTAACATTGGATTTGTGCTGCTGGTGTGGCAGTTAAAGTCCCCATGACATTTCAGGGGCACTATAGGTTTAGTACGTGTATATTATTAAAAGTGCAATTTCAGTTCTTGACTGCTTTTTCAAGCACTGCAAAGCACCTGTTTCTACCATTTATTAGAAGTTTTCATGTAGCTAGCCTGTGCCTCTGTATTAAGCAGTGTTAATCAGTTTGGCTTATTTTTTTCCTAATTTTCTTCAGTGGCTGAAACTTACTTCTGATGATGTAAAGGAACAGATCTACAAGTTGGCTAAAAAAGGCCTGACTCCCTCCCAGATTGGTAAGGACTATAAACTCCTTAATGGAGACAAAACCACATTTTTCTGACTGTAATATTGTAATTGTTCCTTCAATCTGTATTAAACAATGTGCTAAGAGAACACAGCATTTGTGATGTACCTGTGTTCACTGTGGATACCACTAAGAGTCCTAGGATAATATCCTGCCACAAGGATCAGTGAGTCCAGCACTGGGATATTATTTGTGTTGTTCTTGCAAGATGCATCTTTGGTGAGGTAGTGGGTTGGGGTTTTTTTCAAGTGGAAGACTTGAAGCATCTGTTTCGTCTTACAGCCTGTCCTTAGGCGTGGCCACTTAGAAGGTGTTACAGAGAAGTTTGGTGTGCCCAGTTTCCTGGAGGAAGTTTTCCAATACCAGCAGCCCTGTGGGGGTTACTGGGTTTCCTGAGCCAGGCACTGGTGCTGCATCATAGACTGGATCTAGGGTTTGGACCCTTCCAGAGCTGAAGTGTTTGCATGACACAGCTTTACATGGTCATTAGTTATATATGCTGTGTAATTAGGTGCTGTGTAAATGAATTTTTTATTATTGCAATCCTGAAAGCAATATTAATTCCTTCTAGAGGGATCCATAGAGCAATTGAATATATAGAGTTAATGAGCCCAGTTGAAAATTTTTCAGTAGTATTGTATCACCTCATGTGTTACCTGCCTGAGCATGATGGCTGGGTCAGTTTTCTTATGTGTTACCAGATAAAACGTTTCAGCTTCTCTAAGTTGTATTTTGGTCACACATTGTCTGCCATTTCTATAGTGGCCACTAGTAAGGTTTTTAACTTGGATAAGGCCTTTTTTTGGGTAGCTTGTAACTGTAAGGTCAGTTTCACAAGATTTGTTGGGGTATGTTTCTTCTTTTCAGCCTGAGATGTACATGTTTGTTTCAGGTGTGATCCTGAGGGATTCCCACGGTGTTGCCCAGGTTCGCTTCGTAACTGGCAATAAGATTCTGAGAATCCTTAAATCCAAGGGACTGGCCCCAGACCTCCCAGAGGATCTTTATCACTTGATCAAGAAAGCAGTTGCTGTTCGCAAGCATCTCGAGAGAAACAGAAAGGTGAGTGCTCCTTTAATTAGATGTGTCTGTCTTTTTAAATTACACAGAAGTTCATGTACAGCTTGACAAAGCAAGAACACTGTATGCTTCCTGTTAGCCCCCCTTTTGAGTAAACTTCTGAGGTTAGGGAGGCATTTTGATCAAGGAAGAATGGTCTTTGTGAAAAGGATTTGAAAAGCAACGCTTAAACAATGTATTTCTGGTCCTGCTCTGACTTTACCAAAGCTTTGGTAATGGAAATACGAAGTTTTTAGCAGTAGCTGTGCATTATTTGCTTTACTGAAACTTGCCTGAATTCTACATTGAGGATCCAAGTAGTTGTAACATTGGGGGTTGTAATGTAACTTTGTTTTCCAGGACAAAGATGCCAAGTTCCGCCTGATTCTGATTGAGAGCAGGATCCATAGGTTGGCTCGCTACTACAAAACCAAGAGAGTGCTGCCACCCAACTGGAAGTAGTAAGTGTTCTCCTGCATTCCTGATTGCACTGAAAACTGCAAGGTCTTGTAAACTGTGCTGGGTCTGTTATTCAGGGGGTGAAGAGTGAATTGTGATAGGTGTGTATCACATACCAGGCAGCAGAGAACAAGTATTTTCATAAACAATCAGCTGAAAAAATCAGTGAAACTTATGACTGGGTAAAATGACTTAAAACTCTTGGATAAAAATCATGGTCCCAATATATGAAGTCACTACCAGGCAATTTTTCTAACACTTTAAACTGTAGTCTTGGTTCTCAGGTACCTTTATAGTTCATGTCACTTTCAAAACTTACTGAGAAATAGCTTAGTAGCTGTGGCAAAAAAAGAAGGTAACTGAAAGTGTTTTTCTAGGAAAATTAACCACCATAGTATTCTCATAGATGTTAGGATTACACTTGTTTCTCTAAAGAGACTTGGTTTTTAAATACATGGGTTTGTGCTGTTACCTGAGGATTTGTATTGTAAAAGTACAAATGAAATCTTAGACCATGAAACTTTTTAAGCAGTGATTTAGCTCAGGACTGGTAGGTAAAACTTTTAACTGAAGCTGTATTTTTGACAAATAGTTTGAAAAACTGTCTCTGCAATTAATATTTCTCTCTTTTCTCTCTCTTCTCTCTTTTTAGTGAATCATCAACAGCTTCTGCCCTGGTCGCATAAGAGCTGGCTGTGACTTACTGAAAGAATAAATTTGCGTTACCCGAGTTAGTGTTGTCTCTAAATGTTTGGTGTGTTAGAAGCCTCTGTTTGTTCCAGGAAGCTGCATGTAAACAGGAAGTTTCCCAGGTGGAGCAGGCATGTGGCTGTCGTTTCCATGTTGCTGTCCTGCAGTGTCAAATCTGGCTCCTGGTTGTTGTAGGACTGCACCAGCTGGACTTTGATGTCTGTGCTTAAACTGGTTTGGTTTTTTATGATCTGAGAGCCTCGAGTTAGTGAAGTGTCCTTGTCATTCACTTGCAAGTGCATTTTATTCATGTGAGACTGTGCCTCTGGTGTCCTGCAAAAGAACTAGGGGAGGAAGCAGTGACAGCAGGAAAATTTGGAAATTTAGAAATTGCAGAAGGGATTATGCAGGAGGTGAGGGGTTAGGGAAAACATTGGTGAGGTTAATTAATTTATCAGAGGTCATGTTGAGCTGTTGCTTGTGCAGAAAGCTTAAGCAGACCTCAACCAGTTCCTGGCAGTAACTTGATGTCTTTTGTAAGTAATCTTAAGAATAATCTTTGAGATTTGGGTAAATGTGGACAGCAGTTTTAGCTCTTGTCAGATGCTGTATCTTCACTGGAATAGTTTTCCCTAAACCCAAAGAGCAGGAGCTATTGCATAGTTGCTGTTACCAAGATTGTGCCTCCAGGTTTCTGATGGCATCGACCTGAAGAGTCACCTTTCTGCTGGAGAAACATGGAAAACAGACTCACAGCTTTATCCTTTTCTAGGAGAAAATTGTAAATGTGATTCCTCTGAGTTGTTCTGACTTATTTCTAAGTATGCATTACTTTGATCATCTTGAAAAGTTGAGCAAATTCATCTAAGCCTTGTCATTTTTGTGTAGTGTAGTAGCTCCTTTTTAGGTAGTGGGACCTGGATTTCACAGAAAAACAGGATTTCTCTGGCAAGTTGGGGAGTTAAATACGGACATGTGACGAAGATCCTCTGGACCTGTTCCGGTTGCACCGTGAAGTTCCGTGCTCCACCCGAGCAGCCCGGGCGGCTCTCCTTGTCCCCGTTCCCAGCCAGCTGTGTGCAAGGAGGGGCAGCGGCCGGCAGGTGGCGCTGGGGGCCGGGGGCGCCGCCAGCTCCGTGTGCCAGCAGCGCCGCCTGCGGGGCCGCCGCTCCCGCACAGGGAACGCCAGGGATGCCGAGCTTTGCCTGCTTGGTGGAGCTCGCTGGAGCTGAAGGAGTTCCTGAGGGTGGAAAAAGAGAGGCACACCACATCTCTTGTTGAGGAACGGTAGTGGTATTGCAGTCGTACTGTTACACACAGACTTCTCCAGCTTATTTTGCTAAAGATTCTGTGTTTCCTGTAAATCATACAGGCTACCTTAGGTAAGTTAGGCTTAATCATTGAAAGGGACATTAAAGTTCCAGCCAGTTCCAACTCCCTGCCATGGGCAGTGACACCTCAGAGCCCCATCCAACCTGGACTTGAACACTTCCAGGGATGGGGCAACCAAAACCCCCCTGGGCAACCTGTTCCAGTGCCTCACTACCCTCACAGCAAAGAATTTGTTCCTAATACCTAACTTGAACTTCCCCTCTCAGTTTGAACCCATTATTCCTTGTCCTATCACTACAGCTCCTGACCAAGTATCCCTCTCCAGCTTCCCTGTAGGCCCCCTTCATACTGGAAGGTTGGTGTGAGTTTTGCACACAAGCCTCTTCTCCAGACTGAAAAACCCCAACTCTCCCATCCTGTCTTCTCAGGGAGCTGCTCTAGTCCTCTTTACTAGCTTTGTGGCCCTCCTCTGGATTTGCTCCATTGGTTCCACATCCTTTTTACATTGGGGACCTGAGCTGGATGTAGTGCTCCGGGTGGGGTCTCACTGGAGCAGAGCAGAGGGGCAGAATCCCCTGCCTTGACCTGCTGGGGCTGTTGCTGCAGCCCAGGGATTGTCCATCCCTTACCTGTTGGATTACCAGAGCAGGCACAGCAGGAGCTGAGCTCACTTGCCCCAGGGCAACCCCAGGGTTGTCTCCTCAGCAGCTGCTGTGGGAGCAGTGGGGCCAAGCACTGGCAGAGGTAAATCCTCCCTGGGGGCAGACCCCGGATCCTATGAAACTGAGCAATGTGTCAGAGGGATGTGCTCCAGGAGAAAAGCATAAGGCAAGTTCATCATTTGTGCTACAGGGCTGTGCCTGGGTGACAGTGAAACTGTCTCAGGTGGTCTGCTAAGTTTTCTGCCGTGTTCTGAGCACCAGGACTGCCCTGGGCAGCTCAGGACTGGTGACCCAGCTGCCCAGGAGAGTTAGTGGAGTCTTTCTTCTGCTCTCTGTGAAGGTACAGTAACTGCTCTTGTCTGGTGAGATGTGATAATGGGGATAAATCCTGACATGGAAATAGTTGCTCAAAAATAATTTTTTAAGAGCTATCACAAGCATCCCTTGGTAATCTCCAGGCACCACTCTGGCTTCCCTCTCCCATAGCACTTTGGGTGTTCTCAGGCCTGGGGCCCCACTGCCCTCTTGCTTTCTCCTGTCACAGTAACATCTCTTCATGGCTTCCTTGCTTTGATTTAACCTTCACAATATGCTGGTTTTGCCTCATTCCCAGCAGCCTTTTACAAATTTCCAGCATTGCCTTTTCTTCCTCTGGCACTATTTGTTCTCCCAGCAGGTACAAATCCAAACTATGATTATTTTTTCTTTCCCTGTCCCAGTGTGAGCTTTTTCCTGCCTTGTGACAGGGCACACATCAGAAAGGAGCTCTCAGCCTCCCCCACTTCCATCTCTCTTGGCCCTTCCTTCTCCAGAGAAGAGCAGCCACAGGGCCACTGCTGCTCCACACCAGGCTTGCTCTCGTGGCAGATTTTGGTTCACAAAATCCTCCCACTGGGCTTAAATTCTTGCCAGCTCTGCAGCTCTTCCAGGGCTCTGGGGTGCACAGCAGAGCCTGCTTCCCTTTGGTTCTTCCAGCAGCTGTGTTTGAGGCTGGCTGCTGAAGCACCCTTTCCTCTGCAAGAGCCCCAGGGTTGCCTGCTGTTCCCTGGGAAGGCCTGTCCTAGGGTTTTAAGAACAATGATGGTTCTTGCAGTCACCAATGAATTGCTGAGGGTGGTAAGGGGAGAAATAGTTTCCTTAGGGGTAAAAACTTGGGTTCTCCAGTGGATGTGGCACAGGGAGATGGCACATGGGCATTCTTCAGGCTCCACGTGGTTTTTTCTGCACAGATTTTTCTACTCCATTTTTTCATGGATTAGGAAAGTTGACTTTTTTTTAATAATCAATTTCTCTAATTTCACACATTCCCTTCTAATCCATGTTTTTTCTCAGGAGTATGAAGGGCTTTCCTCTCTTCCCTTTCTTGGGCCTTCTCCCTGTTCTCCCCCAAGTTTCTGTGCAGTGTTTGCACCAACACCTCTGGATGTATGTCCAAGTTTTTGCTGAGAAATTTACTCTCTTTTTTGCAAACCAGTGAAGCCAATTTTCTTCCTTTCCTGTAGGTAACATGAGTTTAGCCTACCCTGATTTGGGTCAGCTAAGGCAGCACTCAAATGTATGAACACAACTTCATGTTTTCTTCACTTCAACCTGGAATGGTAAGTCCAGAAAGGTCTTTGGTTAAATCAATAGGTGCCACATCCAGTTCCTACCTCTATTTCTAGGAAAGCATTTGAAAGGTGACTGTTAAGTATGAAAAGGATTAACCTTGACAGGGATTTAAGGGAAAGCTTTGATTCAGACATGGCCAGAGGACTCTCTTAGTGCAAGGTATCTCTTTATTCTGAAGGCTTTGGTGGTGTGTGACTGGTTCTGTTGTGGAGGCAAATAAACCTTTTACATCTTTTACCTCTGAATTTTTCTGATCGACAGTTCCTGTTTACAGGCACCTCTGTGAAAAATGAAAAAACCTTAGTAATTTATTTGACATAAGGAAAATTAAACACCAGTTATTCTGCTAAGTCATTGCCACTGCTGGAAACCATTCATTTCTTTAGCTGAAAAGGTGCAAAAAAGTAAATCAAACTACAGTAGTGATAATCAGAAAAGGCAAGAAATTATTTGGATTTATAAAGGTAGAGCTGCAAGTATGTGCTGGGGTTTTTTTCTTAAAAAGAACTTGCTTCCAGTTGCATTTTCTGCCACTGTGCATTTTAATTTTCAGCTCAAAATGATTGCTTGCAAGTTAATACCAAATAGCAAAAAGTGAATGAAAAGTGCACCGTGTTTCTCTCCGAGCGATGGTTTGTGTGTCACTTTCTTCCACTGTTTTCAGTGTCACTTACAGATCATGAAACACAAGGTAGTTAAAAAGCACCTCACGTGTTTCTCGGGGCTCAAGGGCCGGTTTCTTTCCCCATTCCCATTTCAATAAAGAGCAGTAGAGCCTATGGAATTCACCAAAGGCAGGTTTGCTACATGCCGGGCTCTGGGATAGCTGGTGATTCTGGCTCAGGCTAATGCTGCTTCACGTTCCTGCAGTTGTTTTGTTCCCCTTTCAATGCTGGGATCAAACTCGTGAAAAAATGCGGCTGTTGCTGGGAAGTCCCTTCAATAGCTCGGCACATTTGCATGACAATACGTGGCCGTGCCCTGGTAACCTCCCTCCTTCGCCAGCGCATATCTTGGCAGCAGGAAATGCTTCCACAGTGTTTGCTGCGCTAGTGGGATGTCCGTGAATGTCCTTTTCTCTCTTCCAAGGATTTCTGGACGTAGTTGTAGTTGGATAAATGAAGCCTTCCCTCTTTTTCTCTCTCCCCCCTCCCTCCTGCTTTCAGGATAAATTTTACCTCTGGTTAGAAATCTATGAACCTTGTAATGAACAGTGTTGCTGATTAGTGTGAGTGCTTTCCTCTGGATTTATTAGAGATGTTACCCAGCACAGATGCAGCTGTAACAGGAGCTGAATCGATAGGAAAGGATAATGTTCATGGCATGGCAATATGTACCAGCTGTGAGGATAAACTACACATTGTACACTGTGCTACAGAGCCTGGTGACTAGAGCAGGACTGGCAGCCCCTTTCTGGAGGCTTGCTCAGTGTTTGGGGCAAAGGAAGTGAAGCACAGCCTGTTACCTCAGCCCCTGAGCTGAAATACTGGGTGGCAAGTAATTATGTTGGCTGTGCCTGAGGCTAGAGGTGTACCTACATTAAAAGATCACCTGAGTTTTCTAGTGACTGCTGGTTTTACAGGCTGATTTTTTATTCCCTTTGAGGCTGCTCACTCAAGACCCCTTTTCAGGTCAGAATTCTCCTTCTTCAGAGCCAGGAAGGGGCTTTCAAGTTCAGCGCAGCTGTCAGGGATCAATCTCTTTTACAGCTCCTTCAAGTTCTTTCTGATGCAGATGAATAATTTCCGTAGATCCCGGGTCCTGTGTTATGCCAGAGTGGGAAGAGGGTGCCTGGTGTTTTGAACTGTAGAAGCTGTTGACTGAGTGGGTGAAGAAACCAGTGACAGCCATTAAAAATTAATCTGGTTAAATGAACTTGGGAAGGATCCGAATCTCAGAGGACCAGTTCTGATGGTGAAGGCATTTGAGATGTGCAAGAAACAGGCTCTTTCAGTACAATATATGTTAGTGGACACAGGGGCACACTGAAAGCTGTTGTGAACTACAGGCTATAAAAGAATTGTTTCCTCATGAGGATTTTTTCCCTGTTGCTTTGTTGTTACAGAAAAAACATAGCATCTGCCTTTTTTTCTTTCTTTTTTTTTTTTTTAAGTCCATCCCATCTTGCTCAGCTCTGCTGGCCTTGGCAAAATTAGGACTATAAATTGATAAATTCCCAGAAACTGCTGATGGAGCAATATCTATCTGTTATACTACACCTCAAATTCATGCTACAGATATCTCCTCACACATCACTTAGGTAGTTGTTCCTGATAACTTTCTTCAGCAGTAGATTCAGGTCTGGATTCTCTTTTGGTTTAGTATTCTGTTATTTTCAGTACTGTATCTGACAAGCAATACAATAATAATATTTTAAAAGGGTATTTAGGTAGTCTCAGTTAAGGTAGGATCTCAAAACCATATATGATTAACGATAAAGCCCCTACTATCAAATAACATTCCTGTAATGTGCAAGGAGGTGATGGTTTCAGTGGTCCCAAATTCTGAGTGTTGTGTAATGACCTGGGAATAGTCAGTTTCTGGAAGAGTGTTTAGTTTTCTGGAATTCACCAAATGTGATGCTGCAGAAACACCATTTCACTGATGTCCAGCTCTTTGGTAGTAGTTTCAACTCATAAATTCAGTGGCTTGTGTGAAAATAGAGTAGATACGCCCCCGTCTTTGCAGGGTGACAGAGGCATAAAGCAGTGAAAGGGTTTGCTTGGGGCAGTGGGAGAGCTTGGCAGCAGCTCTGAGGTCCTGGATCCCAGTCTTGTGTCTTGCCTGTGAGCCTGTGATAGCTGCACTTTAAACAGAGCTGGGTGTTTCTGTGTAAATGGCCTGTGTGGGGAGCGGTGCAGAGCAGAAGGCAGCTCACAGAGGCTTTTGGGGACACAGACCATGGCACTGGCTCCTGGCACAGGGCCCCAGAGTGTGGCTCTTGGTGGACAACTGTGGGCAGTTACAATAATCCCTTTTGCACTGATGTTTGTACAAGGCTTAGAGTGGAGGAAACCATTCCCCAGCCCTTTCCTGCCCAGAGTGGGGAGTGGGCTGGAGGTTCCTCCCTTAAAGGAGCACCAGGAAAATGGAACCATCTTTGTCTCTGAGATTTGTCTACCTGATTATGCTCTTGTGGGGCACATAATTCAGTGCTCCTGTCAGCTCAGAGCAGGTCATGGTCTGGGCTCCTGCTGTTACCTTGTCTTCCTGTGTATGGTGACTTTGGATGTGGGAAAGGAGGATACAAAAAGCAGGAAAATTAAGGAGCTTCCCCCTGTTGTATAGTTGAGACACTGTCACTTCTCAGATTTGAAACTTCTTCGCTTAAAAGTTCTGTGGTAAATTCCTGCACTATAATCACCTCCACTTGGCTGCCAAATACTTTAAGGATTTTCCTAAAAGTATAGGCAAAGCCTCTGTTTCAGTGATCTCTGGAAACTGTGTCTCTCCTTAGCAGAGATCAGTCCCTTCTGCAGCTGTTTAATAAAACTCTGAAAGCTGCAAATCAGTCAAGTCAGAAATTCTGTTTCATGGAATGATTCCTGTCAGCCTTGCTTCTGATCCAGAGGTCCAACTAATAGGGTTAGATCTGAGCAGTTGAATGGAACAATGTTATTTAAGCAAAGCAATCATGTCCTGCTGCAGCGTTGTTTGGTATTAAACAGCAATTAGGTTTGTCTGCCTGACAGAATTGCAAAGCTCCTCTGAAAGCAGCTGTAATCAGAAATGTCCCACTGCAGATACCAATGATAGATGTGGTCTAACAAAACACAGGCTTTGGCTGCAGTTCCTCCCATTGATGGATAATCCCCCGGCACACAGCAGTTTAGGACTGTTTATGTTTCTTGCAGTTCAGGATGGGATTATTCCTTCCACTGCCCAGTACAAGCTGGTGTTTTTCACTGCAGTGTGCCACTGACAGCCAGGTTAAACTGGAGTGTTCTGCCCCGTCACCTACTCTGTAGGGAAGGTGAAGTGAAATGGCATTTGGGATGGGGAACCTGAGGTTTACCCAGCACTACTGGGTGTAACAGCACAGACTCCACTCCGATCTCTTTGCAATGGCTCACTCTGGAAGCACAAGGAACTGCTCAGCAGTTTTGGAAAGCTGCAGAGGTGGGTCATGCAAGAGTCAGCACCAACTTTAAAGCAGATGTGCTGAAGTGCTGATTTAGAGGGCTGTTTCCACAGACACATTAGTGGATTTGGTTCAGCAGCCTGCGTGGGAGCTTCCACAAGGGACACTTTGTAGTATGCACAAAGCTCTGTCTCCCAGGCTCATGCAAATCTCTGAGAATTTTTGCTTAAAAACACCCCTGGAACATGTTGCATGTGTGTGAGCCAGTCTTAAAATGCAGAACTTTTCTTATGCACAATACCCCAATAATAAGCTTTAATACCCCAATAATAATAAGGACAATACCCCAATAATAAGCTTTCCTCTAAGCATCCTGACTTTTAATCCTTAAACATTTGTGTTAAAAAGGTGTTAGAAGTGAATGAAAGCTCTATTAGTATCAGACTACAGAGTAGATACAAGCACAGAGTGTGTGTAAAAGGGCTGGTCATGGGTGTATTTTTAGTCTTAATATTTCCTCTCCTGTGATTTGGGAGATAGTAGGAAATTCCCTCTTGATGTGGATTTTTCATGGGAAGATACAGAGGCTGTGAAGAAGTGTGAAGGTGTAGTTGTCCTCGAGGTCTGCAGCACTGGCATCACTCCACATTTTTATGGCCACAAAAACAGCAATAGACCATGGATTAGATTGTGCTGGCTATTTCAAGCAGTGGGGGTTTTTCCTGCTCTCTAGTCCCTGTGTACTCCTGCACTTATCAAAGCACTGAGACTCATCAGGGAGTATGTTCAAATGCCTGGAGTCCTGATACGTGTTATTTGTAGCTTTCTCTGATCTGTGCCACTTAGATGTAGCTGGGGTAAGTCTGAGTGCTGTCTGTTCCATCCCTTCCACTCCAAGACAGTGCATCCTGGTGATCTGCTAAAGATTCCCCACATCCATGGCTGGAAAAAGTGCCAAGCCTCATTCGTGTTCATTTAGGCTTCAACTTGCTCTAGGGGTGAAGATCTCAGGAGGAACAATGACCCTGGATCTGTGCACTTTGTATCAATTCCTGTTCATCAGGGCTGCGGGGCCGTTTTCTGTTATCTGATGCTCTTTCCCTCTCCTGCCGCTGGCACTTTTGGCATCCCTGTTTGCCACCCCCAGCGATGGGCACCCTTGAGCAAGGTGTAGCAGCCAGAAGCTCTCTCAACAGGGTGTAGGGTGCAGCTTGCCCTTTGAGCAAGGTGTAGCAGCCTGGTGCTGCTGGAACTGCAATCCAGTCTGGAGCCGCAGCCGCAGCTCAGTCTGCAGGCACCAGAGCCGGCACAAGGATAGAGGTGGTGCGGGAAGGGGAGGCAGAAGAGGATCCCTGTCAGCAGCACACGTGTGTGAAATGCTCTTTGCTGCCATGCCGACTGCAGGGTCAGCTCTGCCCGACAGCAGGCTCAGGGCAGCACAGAAGCGAGTGGGTGTGTGGGTCACGCAGCTCTCACCGTGCCGGAGGAGGCTCGGCACTTCAGCAGCTTTTCCTCCGTGCCTGGCTGCTGCCACCAACCCAGCAAATCTGGGAAACTGTGCGGGAGATGAGGTGGTGTGGTCCTGGTTGCAGGAGGCTGCTGCCACCAATGCCTTTTCTGGGAGACTCTCTTCCCCTCCTTGCTGTGTGACCCACATAGGTCTGCGATAAAAAGGGGAAGAGCCAAGGGAAAGAAGGTTTGGCACAGAGACGTTGCCCAGAATGGATCCAGGCCACAGCCCAAGCAGCCCAGTGTGGGGCAAGTCAAACAGAAAATTAGGATAATTCGTTTTATATGTGGCAGTGTTGTAGTTCCTCTCAGAGGGACCCTAAACGTCTTAGTAGAGTAGTTTTTTCCCTTTTAATTATTGTTCAAATGTTTCTTCCCTCAGTCTTGAATTACGCTGAGTGCTTTTCATATGTTAGTCTGTCTCTTTACCCTTGAGGGTAATTGAGCAGTCACTGGGTTTGCATTCATTTTCTCTTTATCTTTCAAATGTCTATAAGCCATTGTCATTTTTAAAATTAATTAAAATCACCCTATAGTTCTTTTACAGTTCAAATTCGCTACGAAAGCAAGATTCAAATTGTACCATTCTCTGTGGAGAATGATGAGTGTGTTAGATAGGGGTGCAGCTCCTGTTCTTGATGTAATAACTCCAGTAACAAAGACACCTTTCTTCAGGGTACCTTCCTTCAGTTACCCTTTTATTTTTCTTTCTTTGCTAATGTTAATAATTCAGTATGTGGAAGTGGAGTCTTAAAGGGAGATGAACCTTTTGTGTCCCAGCATTTTAAGTTCCTTTGGTAAATGCAGTCCCTGGTGTGTGCTGGGGCTGTGGTGTGGCCTCAGTAACTCTGGAGCATTAAGTGCAGCCAGATTGTGCTGCCTTAGGAAAGCTGTGAGAGGACAGTGCTGCCTGCCAGGGCCTTGGAGCAGTTTGTCTTCACCTTTCAGATTCGTTGATGCCATCCCCTGGGAAAGCCCTTGAGTACTGCACTGTATGTTAGAGTGCCTGCTTTTCCTGTTAGGTAACTGAGGGAAGGCAAGGGGAGCAGTGGGTTTTGCACAACAGTAATTACTTCAGGCTTCAGTACCAGGGACCTTTTGACCTAATGCCACTCAGGCTGATTCTGTCATGTTTAATCCCTCATGCCCCATCCGTCCCTGTGAGCCTGCAGAGATGTCCTGTTCTTTGCCCTGAGCCAAAGAGCTTCTGATACTTACATATAAACAGCGCCTAAAAGGTAAAATTTGTATGGTGTTTCACTTTGAATTATGCACTGAACCCTTCAGGAATTGCTCTCAAGCTTTGAGGGGAAGCTATGCTTTTGTTGGGAGGTTGCGATGGCCGGTGGTTAATGCCTGAGGAAGGCTGAGATTATGGATTGTTTCTGTTGTGTTCTTGCCCTGCAGATTTGCCCGGAGCTGGTTGCTAATTGCTGAGCCTTTGAAAACTGTTTAACGTTTTGGCTACATGGTTTTGTTTCCTCGGGGCTGCCTCTGCCCGAATAGCACCATTTAGTCATTGTTTAGTTTTCATGAACACTCCATGCTGGTGTGGGTAGCCAGTGGCTTCTTCTCCGCTTGTTAAAATCAAGCAGTTTTGTAAGCCACTGTTTTTCATTTCTTCATAAATTCTGAGTGTAGAAGTACAGACACAAACAAGCAGAGTGTTAATTAAGAGTCTTTTGGCCTTATTACTTAGTTTGTCCTTGGATTGGCCCACTCTTAATTACTACCCGGTTACTATTGCTATTATTCTTGTTTAATGAGATAATCCAAATAATCTCATTTCAGTTTCACAGATCATTAGATCCAACACACTTATTAATAAGGCATTTGTGAGCTCTTTATGTCCACTCAGCTCTTTTCAGTCCTTCTCTTATCCTCTATGATGGAGGGAAGGGATGTGCCGAACATTTTGTAGCTGGCTATGTTTCCTCAAAGTATTAGCACTTGCCACTATACATTGTTTGAACAGCTGCTTCTTTTTGTTAACTGCAGTAATAAAAATGTCGTACATCTTGGACAGAGGTGTGTTGACTGTGCTAGCGAGGAGTGGCTCTGGCAAAGAGGGAGCTGCTGCTGCTGCAGCCTCTCTCCTGCCAGGAAGGGTCACCTTTGCCAGTCAGGCAGCAATGTGCAGCAGGGTGAGAGCGAGCAGGGGCCTTCTCCTGCCAACCTCCCAGGGATGGCCGAAGGCAGGGAAGCACTAGGGGGACCATCCAGTTCACTGCTTCCCCAGGTTTTTGGCAGCACTCTCACCCGTGCCGCCAATGGCCTGCTCCTTCGCGGTGTCCCCGGGGCAGAGTGCCGGTCACAGAGGCGTGTCCCGTTCCTCACGGGCTGTTTGAAGCTCCTCGCTGGGCAGATGTGCCTCCGGAGCTGGGCGTGCGGATCTGCTGGGGTGGCGGGGAGCCTAGGTGTGTCCCTGGCTGAAGTATCGGCGGTGTTCTCTTACCCCGTGCATCTCCCGCTTGATACCAAACCTCCGCCTGCCCTCTAACGCTGTGACCCGAACTCAGCTTTTGATTAGGGCGCGCAGAGGGTTATTTGGATATCTGTTTGTTTGCCGGGACCATGGTATTTAAAACAAGGAAATTTCTCTAAATAATTGAGCTAAACAGGTGTGTGTGGCTGTGCTTTTGTGCCAGCCATGGAAAAACCTCAGTTTTTGCTCACACACACAAGAAGAATTCAATGCAAAGAGTAACACGTGCTTCACTGATTTTGATAGAGTGAACCTCTGCCTCTGGAGGATGTGTGCTCTTCTGGTCATGTCAGTGGGCCGCTCAGGGTGACTTTGTCTCTGGGGTTAAAAACCAGGCACGCATTGCTGACTCAGAACAGTGATCCAACGGTGAAATAGCAAAAGGAAAAGGGTTAAAATAACCAGCTCCATTTCATTGTTGGACAGGCTGTGTGCCATTGTTGGCACAGGCTGTCTGAGCAGCTGAAGTTCCATCTCTTCTGTGGAACACTTCTCCCTGCTGTGTTGCCCAGGTGTGCCCGTGACAGAAACGGAAGGAGAGGTGCTAGAAAGGACTGTGGGCTGGAGGCCTAATCTGTGTGTGGCACACAGGCCGTGGCCCATGACTCTCTTAGGTCCGGAACTTGGCATAAAGGCAATATCTATAGGACACTGCTCTGAGCAATTGGTGATTTTTCAGCACCCAGTGAAGCTGTTCTTCTCGGGAGACAAAACTCCATCGGCTCCACTGACGGTCACTGAGGGCCTGTCTCCACCCCTGCACCACTGGGAAGCCCAGCCAGGCTCCTGACTTAGCCTGCACTCACACGAAGAAGCCTTTAGCCTGATTAAGTGTTAACTCTTTGTAAGGAAGTGTGCCTTGAGGCTACAGTGGGGATAACACAGGCTGTGGATTTCTCATGTGATACCAGCCCTGCTTAAGCAGGATTTAGCAGTCTCCTCCTCAAGCTTCTTCCTACCCCTCTGCCTTTCTCTGGGTATCAGCAAGACTACTGCTGCAGCAGTGTGGTGAGCTGGACTGCGAGACAGTAGAGTTTGAGAAGGAAAAAACAAACCATAAAACAAGTAGGGGGTTATTTGGTTGATTTTTAAAAAGGAAATTCAAAGGCTTGTCTCTAATCTGTTTTCCCATGTTTCTGCACAAACATCTCTGTCAGGAAGTGGAGCAGAGGCAGGAGCAGCTCTCTGCCCCGAGAGCGACAAGGATTGCATAAGGTTTGTTTTTGTGTTTGACGGCAGGGCCAGCAAGAAGGCTGAGCTAATGCCATCTGTGCCGGTGCTCCGGTGCTGTCCCCAGGGCCGTGCCAAGGCAGCTGGCTGCAGGGCTGCACCCGGAGTCACCCGGGGCACGGCACAGTGCCGTGTGCCAGCGCTGCCGAGAGCCCCGGGCCAGCCGCCGTCTGCTTGCTGCAGTCCGAACAGAGCTTCTGCCTCTCCTTACCCACTCTTGGAGAGCAGGGAATGAGCTTAGGGATGGGTAATCCGGCCTAACTCTGCAGTGAAAACAAGTCTCTTACCTCAAATATCACCAAGGTCCCTCCTGCCTTCCCAAGCCTCCGGCTTCCCCATCCTTCAGCAGCAGCAGATATTCTCCTGGCGCAGACTAGAGCAGGGAAAATTAATTGTGCTGTAATGACAACCCCCCTCTCAGAACCTGGCCTTCTGTTCGGTGTAAATGAAGGGCAATGTGTGGCCTATCAACAGACTGTTTCCTCTGGTGAAACAGCCTCACACTTCTCAGATTTCCCTTTACACCAATGACTGTTGGCATCTTTTCCTACCTCAGGATCTGCTACACTGCTGCAAAGGGTTTTTTTCTCTTTAATTAATTTCTTTCAGCTCTGTCAGGATGGAGGGTAATTAAATGCTTCAGTATCTTGTCATAAAAATGCCACTTTTCAGAGGAATTGTCTTAATGAGCCTGTTTTTCAGTATAGCAGAGGCTCATCTATTAGTCCAGTGTATATTTTTAGAGCATGGCATTAGCCAGAAAAGCCCATTAGATCGTTATACAAGTGGCTGAATCAGCAAACTGTATCTGCTGCTATTCTGTCAAAGCAATAACGTTAACATTATCGAAGTGATTAAAAGCCGTTCATTCATTTTGCATCTGGGTTGACAAGTTCATTCCTGCAGAGGCAGACAGTGTGAAGCTGTAAGAAAGGAAAACTAAAAGCTCATCATCTCCCTCAACCTGAAGATCTACCAGTGTGTGACAGATGCAATCAAAACATGACAATTGAGTGAAACACCGGACGCCTGCCACATGGTGGGTTATCACTGACAAAGCAAAATCAGCCTTAGCCTGGGACCCTTTTTAAGGATTTGCATCTTTCTGCAGCAAAAAAAGCTGTGTGTGCTGGAACAGGGCAGGGCTTCCACCACAGAAACCCTTTTTTTTGTCCTTCATCTCTGTGTCATTCTCCTGGAGCTTCAGAGCAACCATGGTGCTGCTGGCTGTTCCTTTGGGGTTGTTGCAAGTGTGTTTGGCCTGTGGCTTCCCTGGACCCTCAGGAACCCTGAGGGCTGGGTACTCCAGCTGCAGCTCTTGGCCTTGGCAGAGGTGTTTGTCCAATGTTTATACAGAGAGCAGAAGCTTTGGGAGGGATAAACAAGTGTTGGCATCACTGTCCTGACCTTTCTGGAAAAGCTGAGTAGACAGAAAGGTTTGATTCCTGGGGACTGCCTGGGGAAGCTGCTCACTTAACTTGCTTGCAGAAGGTGCAGCATATCCAAATCCTTCCCATGGACAGAGGACGATCCAATAGTCAAGGGCATGGGAGCTGGAAGAGCAGCCCCTGAGGCTGGACTGACCTGCTGGCCAGAGTGAGAGATTTGCATGTAAAGGCCTTGGTTTCTGCTAACAAATATAAGACAGCTTTGAGTTCCTCAGGTCAAGGTGCATCAAGGAAGGAAGAAGAAGAGGAGACAAAAGACAAGGTGTTGCTTGATAAAAATCCACCACCTGCTCCCGTCAGTGATCCCACCTTCTCAGTTCTGCTCAGTACCTGAATGTTGAATTTCTTTAAAAAAACCCCCAATGATTTAGCACACTGGGATACATACATGTAGCTGAGGGTTTTTTCCACTTTGTGGATTGTCTTAATTCTGCTGATGTCAGTGTGACCCTTTATTAGGGATCCATTTTAATGCCACGAGCCTGTTGTGACAAAGTGTCACTAATGCTGTGTGTCTGTTTTAAACGAGTGTCTTGTGACAGCCCCTGTGTCACTGTGAGTGTCAGACTCGTGTGCTGTGTGTGCTGTTGCATGCCTGTCCAAGGGGTATTTCTGATGCCTTTTTGATGCTTGGTGTCCATGCTACACACAAGTTAGTCTTTCCTACCACAGTGAAGAAAACCAACTTCTTTTTCCTTTTTAATCTGCAAATAATAAAATAGTAGCAAATCTAATGATTGATGTTTATCCAGGGGAGAATTGCTCCAGTAGGGCATCAGTGATATTCTCTGAGCCATAAAGGTGAAAAAAAAAGCCATTAAAACTCTGGATGGCTTAGGCACTTTAGTTACCTAACTGAACCGCAGTCTAGGTTTCACTTTCTCATTTTTAGGCAACTTTGTAGTCACTTGGTCTCCTGCTCATTCAATTTGTTTCTTCATCACACTCTTCAAATCAAGAAAACTAATGTATTTAGCAGTTTATTGTCTTCCCTAACCTGATAATATGAATCATGCCTGGGAAACAGTATTTTTGTTATAAATGGTGAATTCAAATAATCGGGTAACTGTGAGAGGTGATAGAGAGAAACAATGGTGTTTCATTTGGAGGAGTGGATTTGAATTTCTGAAAGACACTTAAAAAGACACAGAATGGTTGTTAGGTTCAGCCTGATAAATGTATCTCAGTAGAAAAGGTCGGAAAAGAAAATTGCAAAAGCCAGTGCTCTCTGTGCAAAATCTTGGCAATGGCAGGGGCATGAGGATGAACATCTGAATTTTTTATATAATATATATATTTAATATATACTTAGTGATCTGCTGTTGCTTTTTGTCTGTTTTATCTATCAAAAGTATGAGCATCCATTTTTACTGGTGACTGCTTTGTGAATACCCTTAGCCCACTGGATTGTATTAGCCAAGTTGTGTGTAGAGGATGGATCAGTAAGTCCCTTTAAGTGTCTGCCACAAGAGAGCAGTGTTGGTGTAATAAGCTGGGAGAGTGTGCCTCGGGTAGTGGAATTCTTCCTTCAAAATGCACACTGAAGTACTGCAAAAGAAATTCAAATGCAGTACAACAAATCTTCTGGGAGCTCAGCAGGATTAAGGGATAAAAATAATGAATGGGGCCTAATTTCTGGTATTGAGATTTGAGTTTCTTAAAGGCATCATTGATATGACTGTGGGCTCTTTGGAAAATTTCAAGGAGTTGAAAATGTCGTCATACTGCTGATAATCTAAATATGTTTTTTCCTTTTTTTTTTTTTTTTTTTTTTTTTTTTTTTTTTTTTTTTTTTTTTTTTTTTTTTTTTTTTTTTCCAATGTAACTCCACTGAAAACAGTGTTGTTTAGTTGGTTTCCCTGAGAGTGTAATCTGGTCATGTGTGTGTATTTGGGTAGGATGGCCTAATTGTGACCTTCCATTACCTGAAAGAAGCCTACAGGAAAGATGGAGGGAGACTATTTACAAGGGCATCTAGTGACTGGACAAGAAGGAATGGCTTCAAACTCAAAGAGTAGGTTTAAATTGTATGTTAGAAAAAAATTCCTTACTGTGAGGCTGATGAGGCGCTGGCACAGGTTGCCCAGAAAAGCTGTGGTTGCCCCATCCTTGGAAGTGTTCAAGGCCAGGGTGGATGGGACTCTGATGAACCTGGCTGAGTGAAAGGTGTCCCTGCCCATGGCAGGGGGTTGGAACAGGATGATCTTGAAGGTCCTTTCCAACTCAGGTCATTCTATGATTTTCAGAGCTGACTCCAAGCTCTGTGGAGCCACAGACTGGGAATTCTCTGTGGATATTTTATGCTGGGTCAGGCTCATTAGCACCCAGCTTCATTTTTAAACACATAACCCAGTCTGCTGAGCCCTGTGCTTCTGGAGAAACACAAATCTAATGTTCTGCTGCAGATGTCCAAATCCCAGTTCTATGAATTAGGACTGTGCTTAGTATATTCACTCCACCTATACGTTCCTGGTTGGAGACCAGAGCTGCAGCAGTACTTGAAACATATTACTGCCAATTTCTCGTCAAAAAAAAAAGAAAAAAAAAATTAAACTCTTATTTTGAGAAATTGGTGTGGATTAGTTTGGAAATAGTTAACCTTAATTTGTGTGCAGCTTGTTAATGAAAATCTGTCTCAATATTACAAAACATAACCCTTTCAGTCTTGATCAAATTACTGATTTTCACTGAAATGTATTAAAAACATTTTTCTATCAATGAAAGTCAATACTGAATCTTTTAAAGCATGTGCCTGGTAGTTCCTGATTTTAAAACTGCCATTTTACTGTGTGGCTGTCAATGCTCTGTTTCCATGTGATGGAGAACCTGCTATCTAAAAATGACACGGCAAGTATGTGTCAAAATGAGATTCTACAGAAGCCAGGCTCAGGCTTAAGAAAGCAGGATGGATTATCCTGAAGACAAGATGTGTTTAAAAGAGAGAAGGATGTAAATGGGGAGAAGTTGCTAGGGGGTAAAAAAGAGATGAAAAATGATCCAGTCATGGAGCAACATTTTAAGCTTGAAGTAAGTGGGAGAGAGATAGTAGACTGCACTCTCTCTTGGTGCAGTAAAGTGCTGAACTTAGCAGAAATGGATCAGGAGATAATTTGTTCCATTTGGAGGAGACCAACAAAAGCAGCTGGGTGAGAGGCAAAAATTGTGGAAGAGCATGGCTGTACCACATCAGAATATAGTGGTCTAGACATGTTGCTGGCCTGTCTCCAAATATCTGCCACTGGATGCTTAGGAAGGGGTAGCAGAAATGCATGTGACAAGTTTATGATTGCTTTTCTCCTGCCTTACCCATTATTTTTTAAAAGACAAGTAGGGAGAAGGGGTCGCAGCGTGCAGTACCTTGTAGGTGAGAAGGGGAACTGGGATAAAGCCTATCTGAACTGATTAGCCAAATTAGTGCACTTGCTAAAGTAGCCAAAACTGAGCTTCATTTTGACTAAAAATAGTTCTCTTATCTAAATATGTCGTGTACCCACTATGCCTTCCACTTCCGAAATGTTATCGCAGCTGCAGTGTCCTGCATCCTAAATTTAGAACCATTCATGCCACTGAATTTTCCAGTACAGTAGATGGATGCAGCAGCATTTTTAGAAACTAAAAAAACCCAGAAAAGGTTAAGAATAACATAATGCAGAGCCACCATACTGAAATATCTGTGCTTCATCTTTGGTAGCCATTACTGCCTCGAGTTCTTTAAGTAATGATGATACAAAATGTGTGGGGATTTTAGCCTCTGAATTATCAGAGACAGTTCTGTGTTCTTCTAGAACGCTGACGAGTGTCCTTGACACCCCTTTTGTGAAACAGTGTATTTGACTACAATCTGTGAGTCACACAGGGCATGAACTGTACTGGCTGCTTATAGCTGTAAGTCAAATTTGAATGTGAAATACATCCCAAATGTGCAGCAAGATGAGACAAAGGACTGCCAGAGCTTTATGGCTTTTCATGAGCCCTCACAAGTAGAGGTTGTTTGGGTTTTGTTTGGTTGTTGTTTTTTTTTTTTCACAGGTACATGCAGAAACAAGGTCACAAAATCATTTTTTTCTCCTGCTTATATAGAGTTGTCAGCACACCAGCCCACGTTATATCTGATAGCCAGTGTATTCTCATACTTCAGGACTTTCCACAATACCTTTCAGTAAATCCAGGTCTGAATGAAAAGTACATGCTATTTAATAGTTTCTGTTATTAAATGGTTGGAAACTCTTTATGTTCTGTCTAATCAAAATTTCTTTGAGAGAGACAAAACCCCACTCTCTTGACAGAGTAGGTGAGCAAGCTTTTATGTTTAGATTAAACCTTTATGTTTAGATTAGTTATAATTTTGGTCATCAAACTGACAAACTGAGCAGAGTTCTTGGAACAGTCTCAATTGCTGTTAGATCTACTAAAATGCACATGAAATGTTGTGTTGATCCTAATGTTTTGCCAGTTCTTGCCAGATTATCACCTTAAAAATTTGGCAGTGTTACACTTGAGTGTGAAGTATGACTTCATAAAAGAAAGTTGCTTTTTTTTGTATCTGGGCAAAGATGCAGAAATCTTGAGTGACTAGTAGATTAACAGTAAATCTACTGATTTCCTATGACCTTTACAGCTGTTTCCCTTTTGGAAACTCAATAAATTCTGTATACTGAGAATCAAGTTTGTAAACTGGATTCCTAAAGTGACTGAGAACATAAAAATCGCCTGAATGATTGGGGGGGGTGGGGAGGGGTGGGGATAGAAAAAAGGTGTTTTCTGACAGTGTGAACATCAAAATACAGCTCCTCACGGTGTCCCAAAGCAGTCTTTAGACTCAGCTCTGTGGAGTGAACAGTGCTCAAAGTGGATTTCATGCTCACTCGTCCTCCTTTGTGTCGGTGAAAGGAGCGGCTCCTGCCCAATGCGGGGCGGCGGGGCTCGGATGCCATTCCCAAAGTGGGCTGGTTGTGAGACTGCAGCTCTCCCTGCACTGCCTGCTCTCAGGGAGAGACAATTTTGTTGTCATCTGCAATTTCAATGCTTTTCAGAGAGCTCCAATTCCCCCGTAGGAAAGTTGTTGCCATAAAAGTTATCTCTACAGGGAGCAGTGGTAAGAGCTTGCAGGTGGGTTGCTATTTCAGTCACCTGGGATTGTGTCGGGCTCCTGCAACAGCTGGTTTGTTTGTGGAGTCTTTTAAAAATTCAGGCTTTGATACTTTTTTTTTTTTTTTAATATTTCTTCTAATTTTTCATTTCAGAAGGGACAGTGGGGGTGATTCAAAGTATTGAATTTTGCATCCTAATCCAAGTTGTTCTTTTCAAAACTGCACTTTATGACAATTTGCTTTCCGAGGGACCAGATGGGTTTGATGCCTGTCTGAACTCTGTCATTATCTTCTAAATCTCCAGGTGTAACCTCTGACCCTTCTCTGAGGCATCTCTTGCTGACAAACCTGAAATCCCAGTTGTTAGATACCTCACCCAGCTTGTTCTCAATTCTAATTCCCCAGCTTTCGGGTCAGCCAGTAAAACCTAGGTCCCTTTTGCTGTTTTCGGTTGAGGAGGGCACACTGCCATTTTCCAGCAAGTTGGCATTCCCAGCAAGTTCTGTTTTGTAATCACCCAGGCTAGCACTCTGGAAAACAGATTTGACCATTTCTTTCTTAACAAACAACTCAATTTCTCACCACAATTACCTCAAACAGTTCTGTGGCAGTTTCACAGCTATGGCAATCATTAGGAATGTTCATTATTGAGTTCTTTATTGTGCTTGCCTTTAGTCACACATTAAATACATGTTGCTCTCTGAAACTCTGCAGCTCTCTTTGTGCATTGTGTGACCCCATACCTGGACCTTTAATCAGGCTGTGGGAGTGCTCCTGTATCGCACTTCCTGAGGTGAAGAATAGGGCTCTGTAAGAGAAAGTGACTCAGGATCAAAGATTAATGATCACCCTTTCATTGTTGCTTTTGCCATTTTTCCATTTCAGAATAAAAGGCATAAAATTTGAGGGGAGGGAAAGTAGAATTTTAGGCAGCGTGATTTAGTTCACGCTGTATTTTTAGATTCTTTAAGTATTTTAGTCAAAAAGCTAAAGGTTGCTAGAATAAGAACTGCAGGATGTCTGCTCACAACTGGCTCAGAGGCTGTTTACAGCAGTAATGTTCCTGCTCCTAAAGGCAAATCCGGAGCTGAACTTTTGCAAAGGTTTGAGGTGGGATTTGATTCAGGTTATGATTTGCTCTTAAAGCAGCTACTCAGCCCTGCTGAGATCAGAGCTTCCTTTTGCTAAGTAGCTCATATCAATTAAGAGCAGATTCTCAATATGAAGAAAAAGGACAAGAACAAGAGTGCAAGAAAGGAAACATTATTTTCCTTTGTATATTTGTAAGATGACAACTGAGTCTGAAACTTCATGAAATATTTGGGAACTGAACTCAAATGTTCCAAGCCAGTGTTCAGTCATAAGATATCCTTCCTCTGGTTTGTTGCAGAGTGAATGAGAGCAGAGTGAAATAAATTCTGGAGCTACTCTGCCTGTGTTTGGCAGCTCTTCCACGAGCTCCGTCTGTATGTGTTTCCCTTTGCCCTTGCTTCCCATTCCCATGCATTGAAATTTCACTGCTGCAAAATTTCAGTCCTTCAGTAACAAAGATGTTCCAAAAAATGCCAAGTGACAGATGAAGTAAAGTCTCTGCCTGGCCTTTCACCCTGCCAGAATGTTTGCAACTAAAATGCAAACCTAAGGGGTTTTATTAAACTTTACTTTCTGCTGTGTTAGAATAGTTCTCAGAAATAATTTTGGCTGCTACCTTTGTAGAATACAATTCTGAATTGGACATTGGTAGATTTCATGCTTTGTTATGTATCTAATATTCTTCTCCATGCCTTCTCTCCCCCTTTTATTTTTTCTTTTAGCAGCCCTGAGTCATGGGATTAGGCCAGACTGCCAGATTTTGTCTGAAAATGAAATGCTTACAGTTCTCCTGAGGGTGATTAGGGTCTCAGGAGTGTGAACCTAAGGCAAGAAAACACCAAGGATCAGAAACAAAGACTTTTATTAAATCAAAATATTTCTAAAGTGTTACTGTTAGTTTTAGGGACTGACCCAGGTTTGAAGGTGCAGGTTGGTAATACTGTGTTGTATGTTCCATCTCAAAACAATGCCCAAAATGCAGGGGTATGTGCTGGGCTGTGACCCCTTTATTTCATACCACCAGAGGCTTGAAGCAGGCATTGGGCTTTGCTGGCAAATGCCTTCAATGCAAAGTTCCCTGTGCTGAACCTGCTCTAGCTGCAGGTCCAGGCCAGGTGGGACAAGGAGCAGGAGAGGTGCAAGGAGCAGCCTGGGTGTGGTGTCTTTACTTTCCTATGCACAGCTGATAAAGCCAGACTGCAAATTGTGTCAGCCACAGCGGGGGAAACTTTGGCTAGACCAGCCCCTGGTGTTTGTATAAAAATGATTGAAAGCTATGAATAATTGTGTTCAGGGAGCAAATACAGGCTGTGCCTCTTGCCCAGGCAGTGGAAATATCTTTTTTCCTAGATATCTTTTTAGCTGAGCAATAAAGGCACCCTCAGGAAAATGATTTCTGTGTCCATTCATCTAGCATACATATTTTAAGGCTTACTCTTGTGGGAAGTTTTACCTGCCTTAATAATGTCCCTTTTATTGTTGTCTTTATCCTCTTTGTCACTTGTCACTGAGAGAGCAGTGTGCCAGGATAATGGGAACTGGGGCATGGATTGCATTATAGATATCAGTGGGAATTATGAGCATGCATCAGAGGGAAAACTTCAGAATCTTAGAAACAAAGGTATTCTTGATCTCTAGTACATAACAAACGCATTGTATTTAATTTAGGTGGTCATCTCACACTGTCCTCACATCCTTACAGTACCACTGAGGGATAAACTCTTCTTTCAGATTTCCCAGCCTGAATCCACAGTAGCTGTGCTGGAAGTGTCTGAAACTTGACCTAGAATCTCTGCTAGTGTTGCATCTCCATTAGCACAGTATGTGCTGTATATGACAGGAGCTACAGGGTAACAACCTTGCTACAGGGGAGCCTTGCTTAGAAAGATTTTAGAAGGTATTACTCTTATCTCCTGCTGCTGATTTTCCCAGGGACTGATATCATGGATTGTTCAGGAATACCCTGAGTGCATTCCATAGAGGTCAGCAGGTAAACTAAATTAATTTCAATAAATTAGCTTAGATAAGCAAGAACAGCAGGCGTATCCCTTGCTAACCTTGGAGCTGCTTCGTGTGGAAACTATGTATTCATTGTAACCCAGAATGAATTGTCACCATTAAGGTAAAAAAGTAAGATCTTGGAAAGTTATTTTGGGGTAGTCAGAGGTAGGCACAATGATAGACATGGTTGACCATGTCAGGTGTCCTTATATATATAAATATATAAATAAATAAACATAAAAATATAAATGATCTCTTAATTATATATTTATATATTAATTATATAAAATTAGATACGGTATATTAATTATTTTATATCTTATATTAATTATGATATTTAATGATATTTATATACACACCCCAAACCCGGGCTACATCTCCCCTTGAGCTGGTGACACTGTCTCTGCAGTTTGAGAACATGACAAGAACATCTTCTCACCAGGCCCCCTCAGCAAAGCCCTGTTCCTTTTGCCAGGGCTTTCCAGGAGATGCAGTTTGCCTGCCTGCCTGCCTTCCACAGCATTTAGTGGAGCACCCAGTGACACTGCAGTCCTGACAGTGTCTTCTCCAGTGTGATGCACTCAGCTTTGCAAGGAGTGCATGTGCTGGTAGGAAACTCAGCACTGCACGGGTTTCCACCTCAACAGAGGGAGAGCTGGGGGCTTTGCAGCTTTAGGACAGCTACCCCAGGGCAATCTGCCCCCAAACCCAGGTGCCAGGACTCTGGAATTCTAAGGGAAGCAGACATGTCAGAGGTATATAATGAGATTTGATGGTGTGTTCATGTTCTGTTGAGAAGAGGGGTGAACTTCGGGCTGCTAAAGTCGTGGTAGGGACCCACATGTGAAAGAGGTACATTGGCAGCTGAGGGTGTCATCATCCCATCAGCCTGTTCCATCAAGAGGGAGGGTGTTTTTCTGGTGACTACATGAGCCCTGTTGTGCCAGTGGATCTGCATATCCACTGGAAGTGTTTTGCTGTTACAGTTTCCTGGAAGAGTGAACTGTTTCTGCTGCACAGAAATCCTTGAACCTCCTGGTCTCCCAGCATGCTGTACTTTATTATTCCAGGAACTCCTCTAGGAGTGTGTCTGTGCTGCAGCCATCAATCAGCTGCTTGGCTCTGATCTCTCCTCTCCCTTCCTCACCCACAGGGGGTGCGTGGAGTCTCAAATTTGCTTCACAAAGGCAAAATCACTGCTGGCCATGGCAAGGAGTTCGCAGACTGAAAACATTCTTGAGGTTTTCACTGGGCCCAGCTCCTGCACAGCTGCTCAGAGCCCATGGTAAAGAGCTGTTGGCCAGAGCTGGTCCATGTTAGTGAGGCTGGACCAGGAGCTTTAGCCCCATGGAGTACTGCTACTTTATTCTCTCTCTGTAATGCCTGGTGGTGGGATCAATCCACATTCCTTAGTCATCTGATTTGCATGCCAAATTTTTTCACATAAAGGCTTTTTTCTGTTGGCTCCTTAGAAGCTGCACTTCAAAACCTACTTGTTTTAGGGAAAAAAGGATATAAAAAATAAAAATAGTAGCAAATCAGGTTTCCTGGGCCCTTCTTTCTAAGGGTCAGTGTGTTCCTTTAAAAACAGACATTGTGGACTTTGGGCATAGGAAACTGGGAAAGATGCCAGTACAGGATAGAATGAAGATTAATGCAGGCAGCTCCTGGGCAAGTTTTCCATATTGCCTTTCCAGGACGTCAATATGCTAAGATTATTTATGAATTTATATAGGATATTGTTATAAAGGCTGCCAAGAAAGACTCTCCCTCTTAACCTAAACTGTAGCAGTTCTAATGCTTCAGTGTGAGGCTTCTCCTGCACAGAGCTGCCACTGTGCTGAGCAGTGCTCATGTGAAGAGAGTACATTTCTGAAGGGATTATGCTGAAATCGCCCAACTTGTTTCCCTTTAGGCTTAAGCGAGATTTAAATTTCAGCTTGTGGATGTGGAAAACAAACACATTGATTTGCTGAATTGCTTCCTGTTCCCAGGAAGCACTTTCAAATAAAGATAAAACTCTTTTAAGGCTCTTTTGCTCACACACCTCAGTGCATAGGTGTGAGCTCCTATGAACTGAGACAAAGCTGCCACATTAGGACAAATATTAGCACCTCACACGTGCATGGCCCAGTTTTCTACGGATGCTCCAGTTTTTCCATTGTAGCCAATTATGTTTGAAACTAGCAGTTTGTCCCAGTTTCACTAAAATAACACCTTACATTTATGAAGTGCCTATTATCACAAGTTTGCCCAGCATTTTACAAATGACAAAAATATCCCTTAATACCTGTGCAAGCCGGTGGGAGATGGAGGTGGGAATTGGAAATGAAATTACAAAGACAATAATAGCGATAAGAAAAGGCAAGGTACGATACTTTGAATTGTTAGAATTAATGAATAAGTTTGAATCTACTTGCACTTTACCCTGCCTGTGATCAGATATTGAGTCAAAATCTAGAAAAGCAGAAAATGTAAAGATTCATTCTTTTTTTCTGTCAGAAATACCTTTGATTTTAAGAGAAAAAACCCGGTGAGGGTTGCCAGGATTCCCAGTGGATTTTTATTACATCTCCTAGTAAAAATCCATTGTTCTGATGCTTTTTGACTATGGGATTTCTTCACTTCTGGTCGATTTTATCAGCTTAATAAGAAAGCTACTGTTCTGTCTTTATTTGGCAGACACAGTCTGCCAAATGAAAGTTCCTCACAAATTAATTAAAGATTATTTCCTGCTTTGCTTGGCATTCCTCAGTAATCATGCCATTTTTTTCAGAATTCATGCATGACCTTCTCAGTGAAGCTCTGTTGTGCACAAAAACCAGTGAGAGCTTGTCATAAATGTATCTTTGACTCGGTGCTATTCAACACTACACAGTTCCATTTCTTATTTTCTTTATTCATTGGTGAGACAGGATTATGCTTAATCCTATCAACAGCCTCATAGTTGTGATGTGCTGGCATCTTTTCTAAGTATTGTGCTCTGTCAATTATTACAGAGGTTATTAAAGAGATGTGTATAGGACATTTCAAACTGTTGAGCTGGCAAATGTTTACTCCAAGTGGCTTTTGATTCCTAAGAAAATCCCAAGGGGATTTGAATTGGTCTTTTGCTCTTTGCCTTGCATGTTAATTTTCTGTCATGTTTTTTTTTGGCAGGGGTATATTAAACACTTATGCCAATAATATTCTTAGCTGAAAAATGCCACCAAATGTAAATCAGACTGTTTTGTAAAGCAATTTTAGTAAAGCACAAACAAACTTCACAAACAATCCACAGTGTGCCCATTCTTTTACAGATAAATTTCTCTCCTACACACAGAGGAATAGTGTTATCCCACTTCAGAGATACTAGCAATTGTAGGTGGCCTTAATTCAGCTATAAAAGTTGGATATCATTCTTTTCAGCCTGAGATTTGAAATCTCATTCAGTGGAAATGATAAGGCAAGTTGCAGAAGGCCATCAAGGAGGCAGGTTCCCTTTCCAGGGAAAACAGCAGAGATACTGCTTTTTTCAAAGCAAGAAGCTCACCCCCACTTTGCATAATACCCCAAATCTGCAACCAGATTTTTGGGCTGTGGAAGACTGTTACTTCTTAGAATGAATCCATTCTTCTCTTCCCTTTTCCACCTGCAGGGCTGTGAAATAGTCTGCTCTGCAGCTCATTGCTGGGGATCTGTGAGCATCCCCTTCCTAGAAAGGCTGGGTACGTATCACACCCTCTGCAGAATGAGCCATGTATTGCTCTTGCCTCAGAGGCTCAGGGTTGTTCTGCATCTACCCCAGGGTCCTGAGACCCACCAAAATCTGGCTGAAGGGGACTTCCACTGGATAGGTTTTGTTTGAAGAGTTGGAGGTGGAAGGCAGTGAAGTCAGACAGAAAGGTTCCCCAGTAGACAGGGCATTGGCCTTACACACATTCACGAGGCTGCTTTTTGCTCTGGATGTTGACTGACCCTTTGAGCAAGTTACTTTCCATCCCTTTTCTTGCTTTTTGTCCCTCCTGTCTTTTTACACTCTTCCAAATAGGAATGGTCTCCCAGCACATGTTTTCATGGCACATTGGCAGTAGCACCTTGAGTGCAGTTAAGGTCTCTATGGCCACTGCAGCACCACAAGCCTGCTCAGTCTGCCTGCTGTGAGGAATTGTGGATGCACTGCCACCCCTGAAAATATTCTCTCCCTTCTGCCTCTTTTTCCAAGACTGCTGTGTGTGTGGGAAATGGAGTGGGGATGGAGAAAGACTGCTTTTTAGTGTATTGTTCCCTTTTTTCTTTCTTGTTTTGTAATGTTTTTTTCAATTCTGTGTGGGAAAGGAGCTATTACGTGGCAGTGACTGCCTTGGCCCTGCGGGCTCATGCTCTTCTCTCCAGCAGCTCCAGCAATCCAGCCACCAGGAGCACGTGTGCTGGCTAATGTGTAACTCCCTTTGTTCTGCTGTTGTTCTCTCTGAGGCTTGGCTCTTTTTCTTTTTTTNCCAGGACTTCAGTGTGTTGTTTTCTTTTTTTTTCACTTTGAAGTGTAGGGCCTGTTGGATCATTGCATCCAACCTTCTGCTATCGCAGGTGCAACCGCGTTCAGTCTCTTTCCCAAACCTGACAAGTTCTGTCTTAAAACTGGTTACAATTACTCCCACTGGAATGCTGTTAGGAAACCTGCACATCTCACACTTGTGTGTATTATTAGTTTGCCTGTGCTGGTGCAGCCAGGATAGCAGAGGGCCATATGGAAGATGCAGCATGCCACACAGGGAAGTTTTTCTACTGGGCTTATTTCTGAAAGCCACCAAGTGAGCCAAAAAAAATATTCTGTCATTTTGCCAAGGTGGCCACATAAGATATGGATTTCTTTTCACGTTCTTATCTGGCAAACTATTTTATCAAACCTTTGTAGAATAGACTGCAGATAGCAATTGTACATTGTGCAACTGCATTGTTTTTGGAAGATGCTTCAAACTATGGGTAAAGTCTGGAGGCAGGATTTGCTTCAGGTCAGGTTAGGGGAAAAAAGAAGGGGATAGCAGGTGGAAAGAGAGAAATGTTCGAGTGCTTCAGGTCACCTGCAAGGACTGAGAAACGTCCACTAGAGGTTTGAGGAAAGAACAGCCACTTTTTTTCACTTGCAGGTGAAGAAGAGCTGCTGTTCAGCTCCTCAAATATTTTCATTGTTGCTGTGCTGCTGGCAAGGGCACTTTGACCATGTGGGACTGGTAACAAGCTGGAGCTGTGCCCTCAGCTTGCCTCAGCTGCAGATTGTGCTGCTGCCACAGCCAGATCCTCCTCTGTCGTGTGCCCTTGCTCTTGGTAAAAACAACACATCTGGGTTTTCAGACTGTCTAAATAAACTGACATGCCCTCACAGGAAGAGTATAGCACTTCACCAAGCAAGTTGGTAAATGAATTCAGTTACAGTGATATTTCTTTACACGAATAAAGCCTTAGTAGATGCTTAAGCTTAAAATTTTCTAGAAAACATTGCCTGTGATTGTTGGTATGCATCTGATGTTCCTTGTCCCTTGAAGAAACCTTTCAGAACTCATTTCTTAGGGGAACAGGAATGCAGGAAGTTGATCAACAACTTTTCTGACATTGATCTGCTGCCTCTTTAGATGACAGCTACTTTCACTGAGAGATTTTCCAGCAGGAGCTCAAAAGCAGGTGCTAGGAGCAACGTTCCTGCTTAGGCAAATGTCAAAACAAGAGATTTTTAAAATTGTAGAACAAATTCAGGACATATAAAATTAGCAAAATTCAAAGAATGCTGGAAATCTGTCCTGATCATTATTGTGCTAGGGAGGAGCTGCATTTCTTTTTCTGCTCCCCCTTAGGTGTCTGAAAGCCCTTTCCTCAGTTTTCAGGGTGTACCTGCTCTTTGCTCTCAGGTCCTCAGGCACCCCGGGTGAGACATGATGACAGCTATTTGCATCTCTTTTGCCAATATATTGCATTAATCACCGGGGACAGCTAAGCTTGTGTCTGAACACGAGGAAGCTGCACCTTTAAAAGCACCCACAAAAATGAGCCCTGGACACAGAACCACAGCACGTGTCAGTTCCACAAGATGCTTTCAATCACCATAGGTGCTCACATTGCCCAAAATTCAGAGGAATTTGACTGAGTAATCTTTAGGGTGTGCAAAATAGGTGTGAAGTTCCAAAATTCCTCCCCCATTTTCCACAGCACTACCATTCGTGTTTAATTGGTTAACTCCCTTCAGTTCGATCCCTCTGTGACCTCAGGCCAGTAATGTGATTAATTAGTATTACATAGAAGGGTTTGAAATTTATATTAATATTACTTAGAAGGGTGGAGTGTGCTGTGCGTTATGTGCTAGTGGTGCTGGTGACATTAGACACTGGTGCATTCTGAACAGATGCCTTTTATTGAAACAGAGAGATTGGTGGCATTTCTTTGTGCCTCTGCCTGCCCATCTAACCACTCTGATGTTCTCTCCAGAGTGTCTGCATGCTTCCAAAATGCTTTAAAAGATGTGATTTCAATGCACTCTTTTGACACTGGTCAAGATGTTCCTACTCCCCAAGGTGTCAAAGTGAGTGTGGTGGTTATTTTTTAATTCATATCTCATTCATCTGGAGAACTTTGTATACGTGTTTTTCTGTAAAATGTCATGAATACTTTGATTTGCATTTACAGTGTAATTCAACATTAATTACTCACAAGGAATTGTATATTTGTGCCAGCTGTAAAACACAATTGCAATTGTGCATTGAATGCAATGATAATGCAATTGAGAACAGTGATGGTCTGTTACAGTAATTTATCCTGGGTATTTGGAATACTGGAGTATCCTGGTTATCTGAACACATGGCTTTTTTTCTGGACTGATGCAAAATTAATTACAATTCCTGATGTTGTATGTGCAGCTGTTTTCCCTCAAGAAAAAGAAAATCCCACTGTGGCAAAAACTTAAAAAGGACACCAAAAGATCAGGGAATTGCAACTTGTGTCTGCAAGAATCTGAGTAATTTCACAAGCAGAACAAGAATCAAAATCTTTAATGGTCTGATTGCTAAAACCAGTAACTCCAAGAGGAAATCATTAGACGTGACCTTCTTGCAAACAGGAATTAATAAAATGTAATCTTAGGCTACAACACATTTTAATTAATGTAATGCCTGTTTCTGAGAGATGCTGGTTTCTATAAATATTATCAGCATACACAGTGCTGCTAAGGAAATTGGTATAATCTGAGATTTCAGTCATGTTTCTCTTGAGCAATTTTTCTTTTCACTTTTAAATTTTTTCTTTCCCAACAGAATGTAATCCCCATACTGACCCCTTATTAGATTATATTTCAGCCAAACTAGTTACTATGCCTTGCTCATGAGGAAAACTGACATTAAACTTCCAAGCTGGCTAATTTAATAAAAAGGAGTGTAACAATAATGTGTGTTCTCCTGTCCAGGAGGCTGCCATGAACCACTGACAGCTTTATTTTTTGTTTGTACATTGCCATTGATGTATATAAATATAAATTGTACTCTCTCCTGTGTCCCAAGATACAGTAGAGGCCATGTATGAGGAAAGTAAGGAAGTAGAAATAACTACCATTGACAGGTGTAGGAGAGATGAACTGATGGGCAGAAAGATGTGAGATATTAAAAACCAAGGTTTTGCCTTTCCTGACTTCTCATTTATTGTGCACAGCATGATGTAGAATTAAAGTGTCTAGGCAACAGTTAGTTAATGTGGAAAGAAGGATTACTTAATCCCAGAATCTTTATTTTGCCTGATCTTTCTCTTTTCCTACTAAAATCTGGTCTTACAAAGCCTTGGATTTTCTTTAGAATCTACTCTTTACCACCATTTGTGTTAGATGAGATTTTATTAATAGTGATAATGCAACTATCACAGTGTATAAAGAAGAAAAAAAATAGTTCAAGAAAATTAACATTTGAAATTTTTTAAAATAGACATTTATCTAGTTTAAAGAGCCTACAGCATCTGTAACAGGTGCAGTGGCACTGCAATGGTGGGCAAGAGGTTTGTTGCAGAGTGAAGACAGCACATGGAAGCATGAGATGTTCTTGCTTGCCACTTGTGCTCATAGGTGTCTGCTGTGTCAGAGACCTCCAGAAATCTCTGATTCTGAAAGCTGATCTTCTGGCCTACTAGAGGTGACTTCAGTTCTTCCCAGTGAGGGTGATGAGGCACTGAAAGAGGTTGCCCAGGGAACCTGTGGATGTGCCATCCCTGGGAGTGTTCCAGGTCACGTTGGATGGGACTTTCAGCTATCTGGTCTAGTGGGAACTGTCCCTGCCCACGGTGGGAGGGTTGGAGTGAGATGGTCTTTAAGGTCCCTTCCAGCCCAGACCATTCTGTTGCTACTTAATCTTGTTTCATCCCCAAGTAGTTCTTTGAGATATGGTATGGGATTGCCTAATATGGGGAAAATACGGGTGACATGGGGGGAAATAAGAGAAGAGAGAAAGTTCCTCAACTTTTCTTTTGTCTCTGGACATCAGAGTGGATTCAGTGGGAAGGAAGCACACTTAGCCTTTCAACTGCACAGGATTGTGAACAGGGGCCTGGTGAAGCAACACACCCTTCAAATGCACATGCTGATGAGCTGCAGTGGCTTTTCCGAACCAGTAATCTACACTACTTCATTCATTGTAAATGGTTTAATGTTTTGCATTTTGAGAGTGCATTTCAGTCAGAGCTTTACAAATACTCATTAAGCCCTGAAACACTGCTCTGGAATAGATGAATAAATTATATGGGGAAAGTAATCATTAGAAACCTTGTTGTTTTGTTGAATGGTGTACCGTTTTCATGTAACCCAGGACTTAAGTGCAGCAAGTCCTTGACACCTATTTTCACTTTCCTGTATGAATATTCATTTGGCTTAAGTTAGCATTTCATCCCCACATCTTACCAGAATTAAAATTCATCCTTCTCCAATGGAAACTCTGCTGTTTCCCTGCCACAGACAATGCCTGGCATCAAATAAAATTGTTCTTTGTTCCAAAACTATGGCTAGAATTCACTGGTTAATCAGATGCTGATAGCAAACACTCTTGGTTTCCTTTACATCCCTGTGACAATACAAAAGACAATTGAAATGTGGCCAGTGTAAGATTCACTCTGAGCATTCCAGGCACACTGGGCTTTGTTAATACTCTAATGTATAGTTTGACATTATGTGTTGCCTTACTTTGAGTTATGTTTCTTTCCCCTAGTGCAAAAACTGTTCTATTCTTTGAATTGTGTCATAGATTTATCTTAAATACATGTGTCTATGGATTTTGCATTTTGTTAGTGCTACATTTTGTTCTTAAAATCCCTTTAGAATGTTAAAATGAAAGAGAGGATACTCCCAGGGACATATGGTGGGTTATTAAATGGTTCCTTCTAAAAACCCAGCCTGAATCTGATCCACTTTGTTAATCTCCAGCTGTTTCTCATTGCATTAGTATCAACTTAAATGAAACAAGTTTAGTCGGGGTGCTCATAATAGGAAAAAAATAACCACTATGTTATTATTTTTGCTACTTTTCTCAGTGAAGCTGATATTTGAAAGGCTGGAGTTGTAGGTGCATTTGATCCTGCCATCAGCTCTTATTACATCAGAGCTTAGATGTTCACAGAGCCCAGGGTAAAACCTGCAAAATCCTAATTCATCTTGTAACTGCTTTATGAACTGTCTGCACAATACCCATTCTTCTTGGTTCACAGGCCATAAAATAATCTTAGAAAAGTAAATATTCTCAAAACAGTTAAAACTGAAAATTGCAAAGCTGATTTCCCATGCACCAAAATAATTGTGTACCAGAGTTTATATGACAAAATCATCAATACCACCAGCTGTTTTTTCAGCACTCCAGACGGATATAATTCTGATAAACTGTGTAATTTTTAGCGTGATTTTATCTGATTTGCCTTAGCAGCAACAACCCCAAAGGCAGGGTTAAGTGGAATAATGACCTTCGGTTGAGGTATTTGTTGTGAAATTCACCGAGGGTGGAGAGCACGGGCTGCAGTGCAATCGCTGGGTTGTTATCAGTCTCTGGAAATGCCTCAGGCCGCTTCTGCCGCTATTCCAGCAAAGCTGCGCCCTCCACTTGGGAATTCGCACATTCCCTACAGATCTGCATATAATGGAAAGTAGTTGTGATAGTTTCTCAAAAAAGGTCTTTGTTTTCGCCGTGCCTTTGCCAAACCTGAGCCAGAAATGTGTCATCAAAGCAGTCACTTATGTATTTAAAAAACGAGCCTTGTTTTTTACGCTGTTGCCGTGGGACAGCTACAGCAGGAAATGAGCAAAACACCCACATAATTATTGTTGACAGAATACAGTTTCAGTTTTATCAAGTGTAGCCCCTATGTGATATGTTGTTAAGGCAGCCTTCAACATCTCAGGGAGTGCAACGCTGATTTGAGGAGTATGCAGTGCCCAAAAGAAACGTACAATTGTTATGCTTGAAAAACAGAACGTGTTAAAGACGTCTCCCTCACTGAGATGATATGGGAGTAATTATTGCTAAGTCTCTGAGGAGCAATTAGAGTTGTTTTTTATTAAATTTCCATGTCTTGATTGACATTGAAACTGAATGAATCAATATGTAAATCCAGATTACAGCAATCTAATAAGATATTGAGAAAGATGATACTTTGCAAGACATTCTGTGGCAAAACTCTACAGTGCTGAGAGAAAAACCCCATAAATGTATCATTTTGCAAACTGCCTTGCTGTTGTTCTTGCTTTTGAATTTAATCTGCTTAGCTAATATTTAAATTAGATTTCAGAGGACACTGTAATTAAGAAGGGGGATATAATTCATCATTTGTAGAGAACACATCCATTATGTATCTAAATAATATAAGTTATTTATAACAGTGTTGTATAACAACCTTAGAGAGCTTTAACCATTAATCAGTAACAATGGAGAGATGTCAATGTGCAAAATTGAATCAGGTGTAATAATACTCCAGTTTGACAAATGTCAGGTTATACCTTGCTGAAATACATAATTCTCTCTCCTGATGTGCATGGCTACTTACCTCACTGATTAAAAGGAAATCTATTTCAGGTGGGTTTTATCGAGAAGAGCAACACATTTTTATGTATTTAAAAGATATATGGAATTGTCCTACTACCTCAAGAAAGGAAGGACCAAATAAGAAAGAATAATTTTTTTGGAACGTAATGCTGCAGTAAATGAAGAAGGTTTAGTTTCTTTAAGTCTATATAAAATAATGAAGTTTTTTGGTATGAATTAAGACTGTATTGCTTATCTATTTTGATATGCATATTTTAATAAGCAGGAGTGAAAAGGTGTGACACAGGTGTAAGTGTGTTAAATTACTGAACAATGCTTTGCTGACCTTTTGAGTGGTCAAATAAGCTCAGGCACTGAGTCTATTTTGATCTTCTCTGTGGAAGTCCACCTACACAGGCTCTAGAGGAATGAAGAATGTATGTCAGTTAAAAATGCATATTTTCTTTACTACTTTGACTCAGTCTAGTTAGATTCAAGAGCTCTGCTCAAGAACTCTCAGAAGGTTCTTCTTCTTGTACCTGTGTTTTTAAAGTTGCCTGTGCTGTTCTGCATGGTCAGAAATTGCTCTCCAGCTCCGTGTGGCATCGAGGTGGGTCACTGGAACCAACACATGGCTTTACTGCTGGGATAGTGACAACTTTGTCTGTCCTGGATTTGCAACCTACAGACAAACTTTTTCTTTATTTTTCTGGGAAAGAGACAACCTTTTCCTAGTTTTATTGTGTGTGATTATTTATTTATTTTTCCTCCTGAAGCCAAGCAAAATAAAGGTTTATTTTTATCTCACTGTGTTTTGGGTTAGGTGGAGATACAATCAGGCAAAGGAGCACAGGAGGAACCCTGCAATATTTGGGGATGGAGGAACAGTTGAGTGATATCCCTCAGATTTTTTTTTGACATTTTTCAGTTTTGTTTAAAGCATGCTTTCCTGTTACTATAGCTACTGGTTGTGTCATGCTCACATATAGATGATTTATCAGATTGCCTTTGGAACTTGATTGTTGTTGCAAATCTTTGAAGCCAGGAGTGAAAGGGACACAGGTGTGTAGCAGGAGACTATGGGAGGAAAACCACAGGAGGACCTGAGCCCAAGCATAGGAAGAGACAAAAACAGATGTGGAGGATTGTCAAGAAGGCAGAGGTACAAGGATTGTAACAGAAAGCAGCAAGAAAGCAGAAAGAAGTCGGGTATTGGAAAGCTGTGGTGAGGTATGCACGCTTTATGTTGCCAGAAAAATGAAGGAGAATGATTTGTAGAAGGGAGAAATACAAAAGAACAATTATATGCCAAAGTCATGGGATCATTTCCAGAAATTTAACTTACTTTTTTATAATGAACACTATGCAGCTACCTCCTTCTGGAGCCAAGCAGATAATCAGAATCTTAGATTCTTTTGCAAAGGGGTCTTTGAAAAAGGATCTGGGAGACCACAGTGGGAAGAGATTGTTCTGCCTGGTAAAAGCTCATTTAGGAAGAGGACTGAGATCTTGACAAGTTATAAGCCTGCTGAGAAAGTAACATCTCTGGAAAGTAGGGTAGAAGATGCTAAAATGGCATCTTGTCTGGACTCTAGTGTGGGGATTGCTATTAGTATGCATAGATGTATGTGAAGTGATCTACAGAGTGGCAGCTAGCTATTTGTGGGTGTATTAAGAATAATTGGGTGAAAATCTGTTTTATATTTGACACATTCAAATTTGGAAACATTGTGTTGAACAGGTTAGTTTTTATTACTACTCAGGGGACTCCTTAAGGGTGAAGTTTTGGGTCTTCCAAAGCAAATGGAGAGCAAACTTTGGGAGGAGCCTGGAAAGTGAATTCAGAGGTCTTAAATTTCTTCAGAAAAAATGTCCTAGTGAAGGTTGTTGGGAATATGTGGCACTCTGCTTGCCCTGACTATGGTATGTAGTTGCAAAAAATGGGCTGGAAAAAGGGTATTACCAGTCATGGAATGGTGGACTCAAAACTGGGAAAAAAGCTTTGATGGGAATAAAGTGAGGTATCTCACATTGGGGAAAGAAATCAAATGCATAATTTGTGAGGAAACATCACAGAATTGAACAGTTTGATTTAAAATTTTGAAGACTTTAGTCTTAAGGATCAGTGATGTCTGTCTTTCCATTTGTCTCGTTTCTTAAAAAAGGATCTCTTCACACTCAGGTGTCATGGAATGACAGGGAGTCTGTGTTCATAAATATGGAATTGACTTCAAGTGTCTGCCTTAAAACAAACCAAATATCAATAGTCACAGGTACATCAGTATTGAAGAACTGAGGGTTTCTCAGTGCTGCCAGGCTTACAGTGTCCTTTGCCAAGAAAAAAAAAAAAAAAAGAAAAATACCCTCAAGTGTTCATTATAAAAAAGTAAGTTAAATTTCTGGAAATGATCCCATGACTTTGGCATATAATTGTTCTTTTGTATTTCTCCCTTTTACAAATGACTTGAGCAGACATTTAACTCTTGCCACTTCTGTTTTGAATCATAAGGCTTGTCATGACAAAATTATGGCTATTTATTATTTAGTTTAATTTTTGATCACCAGACACATCCTAGTGCGAGGATTCTAGGTGCTGAGTATGTAAATTATTGAGACTTTGTGAAATGCAAAATAGAGAAAATGAAGAAGAGATGGGACTATGTTAAATATAGTAATCATAAAAGCTTGTGTGACAGCAAATTGTAAATTGAGAGTAATTAGGGAGTGCATTCAGTCATTTTTGCTTTTGTGTGCATTTCAGGGGACATGCTTAAATTGATTCTATGAATATAATTCTTTTGGGCAAGTGGATATTCAGGTGAGAGGGAGATAATTAGATATATTCAGATGTTTGTATCTAGAAAGTAAATCAGTAGGATGTCTTTAAGTATGAAGGACATTTGTAAGGAAAATAGAATTATTCTGAAGATATCTTCTGGATTTCACAAACGCTACTTTCAGCGTGAACATACTTTTAAAAACCGATAGTGGCTTGGAAAAGAAAACCTTTTAACTAAAGATAATGACCCTTCTTTCACTCGTAGGAGAGTTCAGCACGTTTTGCAAGGAGAAGTTTGGATTTGTTATGCAGCACCAGTGTTGCCTTCTCAATGTCATTTCCCCATCTGTCTTGCTCAGCAGTGTCACTGTCTGGGCTGATGATGCCTGTGTGCAGTCACCAGTCAGATCCTGCTGCACAGGGAGACAGCGAGCCTCCAGACTATTCTTGTACAATGTCATGCTCCATATCTTCCTCAGAGGAACTGTGGATACAATTTGAACTTGTTTATATTCTTTCCAGTGGCCAGGAAAATGAATAATTCCTTTTTCCGTATTTGGAATTCCTTCAACAATAGATTTACCATTATTTAATCTTTCTTATTTTATCAGCTATATTTATCTTATGGTGCTCTTAGAATTTCATTGCCTGACACAAGTCCCATGGAAATCTAGAGAAACTTCTCAGTCTACTGCAAGGAAAATAGGCTCTAAAAATCTTACTTTGTCTAAAATTTGACATCACTTTCTCCACAGCACAAACTGCCCTGTATATGAAGTGTAAAAGATGTTTCAATTAATGTCAGAACTTATGAAAAGATAAGCCACGATCTATTGGTGACAACACCTTTTCTGTTCTGCTCAAGATTTATTTGGCCTTGTATTAATATGTATTAATTCTGTCCTGGAAAGTGCATAGGCTGGAAATGGGTGATGTCTTGCAGATGGTGTGCCTTAATTTTGTACCTAACTCGTGACTCTTGCCACCCTTCCTTCTGTCTGGCTCTCCTGACTTCTGTAGGTTGTGTGGTTCAACTGCAAACATTCCAGGCCAGGAAGGAGTATGTGCTCTATATTTAGTCAAGCCATCAGTAGTACCCTTGTGCAAGTTGCTTATCTTTCTTAACTGTATCAGGGATTGTCCTTCCTCTCCTTGCACATAACAGAAATCTTTACATTCAAGAGGTTGCCATGAATTCTTCCTGTCAACTAGATAGCCACTCAATAAAGGTGGTCTTTGGTACCTATCAGGTGATGACAATTTTTGATGTCCCTCTATTTCTAAAAATCTTAACATTTTGAACCAGCCTTTCTTTTCATAGAAGTAGGGATCTTGTGAGGTTATCTTTTCATAGCTCCTGACCAGAGACAAAATGAATATACTTAGAATTTTCCTGACAGAAGTTTTGTCTGAAACAGCCTTTGGAAATTGGTGATAAGGGAAATACCATGACATTGCTGCTTAGGCTGCTTTACTGCTCACTACCTTTGGGAGAATTTCTGTGTATCATCTATCTTCAAATTTATCTTGGCATAAATCAAGCTGTTTTCTACTCATCCTGACATGGGTGAACAAGGAATAAAATTGATTGGTATGTATTAAATCTCATCAACTATGTTTTAGTTTCAAAACAATACAATAATGATCTTTTTGTTATCTTGTTTGCTTTCCCTACCCACTAAGGTAATGTTTGGTCTTGGAATTGAATCTTTTTAATTTGTCCTCGTCTTGTTTTAAACCATTTTAAGACTTCAGACTGGAAGAAAAAAAAAATTTCTGCATGTTTCATCTATTTCATTAAGTGCTTCTTCATCCTGCAGCTTGACACTGGCTCTAGCTGTGCATGGGCATTGCTTTCAAACTGAAGAGTTCTGTTGGTACTGCTCTTCTGAGATGGCTTTTCCCCATGCTGTTTGAGAATCCAACAGCTAAAGTTGTTTTCCCCAATTTGAACAAACACACCATAGTGATTCCTTAGTGTAGTTCTTCCTTAATCTGAAAAAGTGTTGCAGTTTTGGAGCATTGGAAATTTTCCAGGAATGTGGATTTAACTAATGTCTCCAAGATCTCTTCCTTATTTTCCCTATTGTCTGATTAGCACATTCTTCTGCCTCTAAGAATCAATGCATTAATTTCTTGTCTCTTAAGCATTTGCCACTGCTAGATGGGAGTCACACTGCACAATCCTGAAGAACAGTGTGGTTGCACAGCCTATATTTCAGTATAATCAGACAATGAACTGCTCTGAAATTGTCTTGCAAATTAATCCCTCTCACCATGAAACCTTTCATGATTTTAATTCTCAGCTGTTCCAAGCAGAGCTGGAAAATCATGCTAAAAGGCATAATACATGTTTTGCATTATGGCTTAGAAGCTTTCTTAACCAGGATTTAATAATTCAAATTCATTACTCTTCAAATGCTGTCTGGCCTCACACCTTTTATATGTTGTGCTTATCCTTTATAAAGTGTACAAGCCATGACAAAAAAGTCGTAACTAGAAGGCTTTTCTATGCATTGTACCTCATTTAAGCTTCCTGAAATAGCAGCAGCTTTTGAACTCTCAGATCATCAAATTCAATTGTATTGAATTATCTGAAAAATAGGAAATGGATCATTAGAGTACACACCATGCTGAAATCCAGCTGTGATTCTGTAACCTTCTAGACACTGGATCTAATTGTGACTGAAGGAAATGACACCTTTTTTTTTGGTGATTCTTATATAGTGTCTCCTGCATTATTTGCAGATTCCTACTCCATATTTTGTTGAAAAGTTATAGCATAGGAAGAGTTGAAAAAATGCAGGGGAACTTGCAGACCTGAACAGTGCAAGGGGTGGGGGTGTGTGCAATGAAAGTGGAAAAAAGAGGAAATGAGAAGATTTGGATGTTGCCACTGCCAGGGTAAAGCTGGGTTGTGAGGGCAAGGGCTAAAAAGAAAGGGGTGAGGTAAAAGGATGTTAATATTCAGTGAGTTTATTCTGGAAATAGCAAGGACATGTAGTGAAAAGAAAAGGGTAATAGTTTTATACTGAAAGAGGACAGGTTTAGAATATATAACAGGACAAAATTCTTTACTGTGAGAGTGGTGGGGCACTGGCACAGGTTGCCCAGAGAAGCTGTGGGTGGCCCATCCCTGGCAGTGTTCAAGGCCAGGCTGGATGGGGCTCTGAGCAGCCTGGTCTCGTGGAAGGTGTCCCTGGCCCAGGGCTGGGGGACTGGAATGAGGTGATCTTTTAGGTCCCTTCCAACCCAAACCATTCTGCGATTCTCTGTTTCAATGAAAGTGCAGATACAGATTTTGGCATACTTTAAAATATATCACTGCTCTCCCAATTTAATGAAGTCATCCAAAAAAGTCTTCTCAGAGGATGCAGACAGAGCAAGTAACATTAGGGACACATTCCTATAAAGCTGTCAAATGTGGGTTCAAACATTATTCAGGGACCTTATGATGTCTCCTTGAATTACCCAGTTATCAACAATGGGAGCCTCAAACATCCTAGATTTTATTAGACCCTTGTTGAAGAGCATATTTCATTTCCTTTAGCTGAGTTCCTGATATTGTGGTCTTAAAGTCCTAATTTTACCCCAAACAGCTTCTTCCAGACAGTGCCTCTAGAGTGCAATGAATGATATGTAGTAGCAAAGTGTCTGATACCAGCCAGGAAGGACTGGAAACAGAGCCTGAAAAAAAAGAACAGAAAAACTAGAAGAATCTGGTAATCTTATTAATCAATGATGCCTGGAGACATTCTTCCTCCAGGGTGCTAAATCACAAACCTACCTCCTGATGAGGCCAACACAAGTCATCTTGTGAACTTTTATGAATTTAGACTAAGTTTTCATCTTGATCTTAATTTTGGAATAGAGCTCTGCAAGTTACTGTAAGAAAATATGCTTTTTCAATAATGCATTTCTCTGTAATTTGCAGGTGTATGTGCTAATGTGCTAATGCCTCCGGCACCATGATGCATCAGCTCAATATTTGGTCTTATGACAAGGGTGACAAATTGAAACAAGGAGTTTCTAACTGGATATAATGAAAGTATTTTCACCACAGGCACATGGGAACCAGTTGCTAAGAGAGGCTGTTGAATTTCTGGCCTTGGAGTATTTTCAAATCCTTACCTGGCCAAAGGCCTGAGCTGCCTGGTCCAAAATCAATGCTGACACTGCAGGAGGCTGCACTAGATGATCCCAGTCTCTTTCATTGCAAGAACCGAGGAAGATCAATGAAATGGGATCTGGGTTCAAAGCAAACAAAAGAAGCTGATTCTTCATACACAGCTCAGATAAGATGGGCATTAGGAGCCCTTTGCTACTGCTGGATGATAGAAGTTATGTGGGCTCTAGCCTGGACAGGTTCACAGAAGAGATCCATTAGGAGTTAGATATGGAAACAACATCTTGAGCAAGAGCTTTGTAAGCTCACAGCTTCTGCAGGCAAGCACTGGATGTAGGTACCAGAGCCCAGGAAAGAAGCTGGGGAGTTGCTATGCCTGTCTGGCTCCTGCACTCTTTCCTGGCACCTGTTCCTGCTGGGACATGAGACAGAGTATTAGCCTAAACACACATTTCGTTTGACCTAGTACAGATGCTTTTAGGACCTGAAATCCAAACCACAATAACATTTATTCAATGAAGTTACTATTCATTTGAGGTGGAAAAGCCTGTTTTGTCATGGCTGTCGAGTGGCCAAAGCCTGGTGGAGTTACAAGCAAAAGGCAATGAGTTCATGGAGCTGATGGAGCATGGAAGACTGGCTTCAGAGCATTGTGGCACATGAGTGACTCCAGAGCAAGGGTTGGTCTTATGTCTTCTGCACAGACCTAAACATGTAACAACACTAAGCACCTTGTATTTGATTTACTTTGGAATTGCACCAGAACTGACCTTACTGCAAGTTCTGTGACAACTCACACCTAAGCAGAATGACTCAGGATTGTTATGGCTTTTGTGGTGGTTGACACTGGCTGGACATCAGGTGCCCACCAAAGCCACTCTGTGATTCCCCCTCCTCAAATGGTCAGGGGAGAGAAAATACAATGAAAAGTTCATGGGTTGAGATAAGGGCAGGGAGAGATCCCTCACCAGTTACTGTCAAGAGCAAAAGAGACTCAACTTGGGGAAAATAATTTCATTTATTACCAATCAAATCAGAATAGTATACTGAGAAATTAAATCAAATCTTAAAAACACCTGCCCCTACCCCCTTTCTTCCAACTACATTCCTGATTCTCTACCTCCTCCCCCCACAGTGGCACGGGGGGATGGGGAATGGAGGCTGTGGTCAGTTCATCACACCTTGCTTCTGCCAGTCCTCCTCCTTAGGGGGAGGACTTCTCCCACTACTCCAGCACAGGGTCCCTCCTATGGGAGAACAGTTCTCCATCAACTTCTCCAACCAAGTCCCTTCCCACGGGCTGCAGTTGTCCATGTGCTGCTCCAGTGTGGGTCCCTTCCAGGGTCTGGGTCTCCCCAGCAGCACAACTCCTGTCAGCAATCCTGCTCCAGCACGGGCTCCTCTCTCCCTGGGTTTGCAGGTCCCTGCTCCAGCACAGGCTTCCCATGGGGCCACAGCCTTGCTCAGGCATCCACCTGCTCTGGAGTGTAGCCCTCCATGGGCTGCAGGGGACTCTCTGCAGGCTACAGCACCTGGAGCACCTCCTGCCCCTCCTTCTGCACGGCCCTTGGTATCTGCAGAGCTGCTCCTCTCACATATTCTCACTTTCCCACGCATCTCTTCTCTGGCCTCAATTCCTCTTTCATGCTAACTTTTTTCCCTTCTAAAATCCCTTATCCAATGCATTAGCATCGAGTCTATCCTGCAGCTGGATGGTATTGCCTCTGCTGGACGTAAGGGAAGTTTCTGGCAGCTTCTGAGAGAAGCCACTCCTGCAGCCTCCCTGCTACCAAAACTTTGCCATGGAAACCGAATTAAAAAAAAAAAAAAGAAGAAGCAGCAGAGAAGTTTTAGTGTTAGAAGTTTTAATCAAAATTCTGACTTAGGATAAAGGGTTACAAGATACTCTCTCCTGCTTTCTAATTGTGGACAAAGTAAAATTCTGTGGATTGTTGGAAGATGAGAATATTAATTAGTCTGCTATGTGTACCACAGTAATGACCATTCTTGGTTGTTAGATGACATTAGTATAGTGTATATCTAGTATACTATAGTATCTTCTTTTTCAACAGTGGTTAAAAAGGGAAGTCTACACAAAGCTGTACTGATGCACCAGTGTCGTCTGAAACTGGTGTGAAATAGACCAAAGCCCTCTCCCTCCTGACTGATGCTGCTTTTCATGTCTCCTACTTTCTTCTGATGATTTATTTTGGTTATTTAGAAGAAAAAGCAAACGCTATCATTTTTCCTGTACTGCAGCACTCTCCTCTCTTACACTCTCCTACTGCATCCTGGCGTTCTCCCTCTCCCCCACAGCCATGTCCTCAGTTGGTCTCCTCTGTTTTTCTTTACTAAGCCGTCCCCAGTCAGACCCACCTACCCTTTCTCACCCCTCTCTGCAGCCTGTCTTTCCCGTTTAACACTCTCCTTCTATGTCAAGCTAGTAAATGTCCCATTTCCTGCCTTTTTGATCCCTCTCTCTTCCCTTGGACAACAGCAAGAATTCCACAGAGCCAAGCTTGGCTCCGCCACTGCTGCCCTTATTGAAAGAGGCATTTTTGCACCCTGAACCCCTTGGCTTTGTCAAACCTCCCCTCCTGCTGCAACTACCACTACGGCCAAGCCAAGGCACTGGCTAGGACTCCCCTGGCACCCATCCCTGCTCTGCTGGCTGGCGCTAGGACGAGAGTAAGAAAACTACGGGCTCTGCTGTATGGCAGACCACTCCTTGCCTGTCTCATCCACTCTGTCCCTAAACCACATTCTGGGTGACTGGAGAACTTAACTCTAGCTGGAGCATCCCCACACACCACACCAGCACCAATAAGGGTTTTGGTTTGACTGGGAGCCAGCCCAGCCTCACTGAAATGCACGGCGTTGGCTCTCTGACGTTCCCCTCCTGCCTTTTCCAGGTCATTGGTGTACACAGGGCACGGCACAGGTCCCTCCCGATGCCGGTGAAGCTCTGCTTTTTCGGCCGGCTGCTGCTGCCGCTGCCTGTCTGCGATGTTTTAACCTCGGTGCCACCGAACCCTGTGCCCGAGGCTCAAAGTCCCCGCGGCCTGTCTGTCCCTCCTCACCTGGCGCCGCCGGCGAGCGCGTTCCCGGGGCACGGCGGCAGCCAGGTGCGCTCACACCTGTACATCCCCCGCTCCGGCCACGGCTCCCAGGGCGCCCGGAGCGGCGTACCAGACAATCCCGGTCCCTCCGCGGGGCGGAGAGCGCCTGCGGAGATGTGCGGCTCCCGCCCGCGAGTGGCCGCTGGCCGCAGGGGTGGCGGCGGGGGTGGCCGCGGGGGTG
>VZTR01010307.1:0-55077 GCA_013400775.1 Chaetops frenatus | reverse complement strand
CCCGGCCCGGCCCGGGCTCAGCCCGGCCGCCCCCGCACCGAGCCCGCACGTCCGCCGGGTTCGCTCATGATCCGCGCCAGAGAAAGAGGCACCGGGGTGCGCCGTGCCAGCGGGAAAGTTGGCTCCGGGCGCGGCGGGATGCGGGATCCCCCCAGCCGCGCTCTGGCGGTGGCCAGCAACAGGTTTCCTTGGAGGCGGCACTTCAGTTTTCCCTGTTTGCTTGGGGTTTTTTTGTGTTTGTTTGTTTCGGTGTTGGCTGCCCCCCACTCCCCGTTATTTACAGTGAGGTTTGCGGCAGGTGGAGCGTTGCCTCGCTGAGCGGCGGCCGAGGTGGAAGGTGTGATGGTGGTTTTGTTATTTTAAATGGCTCGTGGCTGTGGACGCGGCCCCGGGAAGTCTTGCAAGTGAAAGGCTTCCAGTGTGTCCTCACAGAGAGGGGGCTGAACGGATGAAGTTGCCTTGTCAGGGCTGGTGGTGGCTGCCGGGATCTTTCATGTGGCGTTTCTTGTTCAGAGAGCAGTTACAAGCAGGGATATGGTGCTTGTTGAGGTGCTTTCATTCTGTAATGTGCAAGTGTGTTGCAGTAAAGTAGGGTAATTAAGAGAATTTCTTTCAAACATTGCAGATACAAGGCTTTTACAAAGACAAACTCCGATGTAAAAGTAGAGATTTAATCAAATGAGTAAAACTCTGGTACATCTTGGATACAGAGTCGTGTGTCACGTGTGACGTCTTTGAGTTTTCCTTTCCTTTCCATCTGGATGCCTGACAAATTTAATGGAACCATCAGAAAAGGGTTGGAAAATGCTCAGACTATCTTCTTGCTTCAGTGCAGGATAGGGATGGCTAACCTAGGCTGTTGAGTACTGCCCCAACAACTGCTGACAGCTGTTGAAATGCCTGCAGAGTGTACCCCAAAATCTTTGAGTAACTTGAGGTTCTAGTAAACATCAAACTTCCAAACTGTACTGAGCTGGGTGAAGGAGGAATTGACTGAAGGCATCAGAAATGCCTCACATGTAGGATGTTTGTTAAATACAATTCCGGATGATCCTAAAATGTCCTTTTTTTCACCTGCAGAGGAGAAAAAAGGCTTTCAATCTTCATTTGTCTGAGCCAGAGAATTCCTTACAGTGCTGGGCCGGGCAGTTAGTTTAGCCCTTGACTCTTGAATGGGAGGTAGTGGCAAAGCATTGGAGTAACACTTAGAGCTGCCACCCTTTATCTGTGGCCAATGCATTGAAAGGAAGGGATAAAAGTTCTGCTGCTTACATGGGTCAGAGATGGAACTATAAAATGTCCAGTCTGTAAATGTACTGTAAACATATCCTTTACATGGGTACATAAACATCTAGGTGTAGGAATATATCTGCTTGTTTTTCTGTCCTTTCCAGAAACTTACTAGTGCAATTTTAGAACGGTTGGAGTTCCTTTTCCCAGCTGCTCTGTTTGGAAGACCATCTCTTGTCTTGTTTGTCAGGCAGTTACAAAACTTTGAATTTCTGATCCATTAAATTAGACTTATGTGCAGTGCATTTTCATAACTTGTGCTAAAAGTGTTCTTTACCTTGGGCTGGAACTGCTGCAGGAAATGAAATAAGGAATGGAGTATGTATTTTACTGAGCAATTTAATAAACTCAATCATCTTTAGCCAAGCAAAGTTTTGTGAGGAGACACAGCAATTTTTTAACTTAAGTCTGTTCAGTTGAACGGCCTCAGACCAAAGATTCCCCTGATACTGAATACAATATGTAACTCTTCAGCAGTGATACTTCCCCAGTACTGCTCTAACCTCTCTAATTTCAGCTCAGAGGCTTCCTGAGCCGAGTGGAATACATCACTTTTTCTTCACTGAACTCTTGTTGTGCTCATATAAACATCAGTATTCCTAGATGATGATTTCCATACCTCACTGCTCTGTTCATTCCTCCTGTGTTGCTTCCACGTGATGAGATCTCAGCTTACAGAAAAGGTTACTGGTCCCTAAATGCATCATTTCACACGTTGTACTATTCAATTCCATTTTCTGGCATTCCAGCTTTCAAAACCCGTGAACTCTCCTGGATAACTACCCAGTCCTCTTTGTACTGGTGACAGTTTCAGTCTGGTGTCATCTACAGGAATTTCACAAGCACATTGTTACTCCTTGGCTGATAATTTATTGAAGGGTTTGTCAGGAGGAACGTTCCAAGTAGCCCCTCCCCCTTGTGACAATTTGCACTATTAATACAGCCTACTGTAGTTTTTCCACATTGGCCACTTAATGGATCTTATAAGTCTTTTATTTCTCTAATGAAATTAAAAGTATTACTAAGTATTATTCCTGTTTTAAATAGCTTCAGTCAAACATTTTATTTAAATATCTACTGGCTAACTCCACTTTCATAACTGATTTCTGGTACAGAGATCATGAAAATATTAGAGAAAACATTGATGGGAGCTGTCTTTGAAGTAATCTCAGGTCCGTTTACTTCTGTGTCTTTGTTGCTTCTTTCAATATTGTGGACAAACTGGAAACATCATATAGTGAAACAAAGGTTTGAAAAATCATAAAGTAAGACAAAGGTTTATAGCCTGGTCAAGCTTAATATCAAAACCAAGTAAACTTTTCTCTCCTCCCCATACAGCAGGAGTTTGAAAATTTCCAAAACTCTGCTTCTGTTGGGTAGAAGCTTTCCAAATTGACATGCTGTGGTTTAGAATGTTTTTTTGCTGTTCTGTAGTTGGGCAGCTGTCCTGTAGTTATAGGGGTACTGTTTTCCCTTTGGTTATTTACTCGAGATGCTTTCTGAAACCACATTACCTTTTAGCCTTGTTTTGCTCAACTAAGCAAGCCAAGTTCTTTTTCCATCCCTTTAAAAAGGGCTCTCCATCTCTTTGATTATCCTGTAGTTCTTCTCTGCACCTCTTGCAATATGAAGTTGCATTTGAGTGAACAGAATCCTCTGCTGGAGTGAGCTTTTGTGAGGCTCTCAAACAACAAAAGTGCTTTCTTGGCTCTAAAAATTTCGGTTTTCTGCATTTTAGGTTGTTTGCCTATTTAGGGAAAATGCCCACACTGACAGCACATGTGAATGCTGCCAACTGACTGATACATGCAGGTCTTTCTTTTTTTTTTACTGCTTTAAATTTTAAGAACTGTAATTAATATTAGGAAGCTACATTCCAGTTTTTCCCATTTATGCACATCCGTGTCTTTACAAATTATTTTCTCTGTTCCAAATATTCCTCACGTTTTCTTGATTGTGGCAAACCCTGTAAGGGCAGTGCTGCCTCTTATCCTAAAATCACTAAATAAAACATTAAATAAATGATGTATAAACTGATTCTTCTGGATATCCATGTAGTAGTCTTTGAAAGCATCATAGTTGTCACATTTTTGTGAGTGCTGAATAGAGCTTGCACCACACTTTTCCTTCTCTTTTGTTTGTTTACTAATGCTTTCCAAATACCTTGTGTTTGTGGGGCAAGTGCTTTATGGGAGAGTCACTGCAGAAAGGATGTTGCTGAGCAGATGTGGAACTGAATGAAGACTTGAGCAGCACTGACTCTGGTTTGTTTCTGGTGGTTGGGTTGCTGGTGTGAAATGTTAAATGTGGTTGGCAAACTCTTTGTGAGTAAGGAGATGGGACAGGCAGGGAAGGTAGTGGTGATGGTAAAGCAGTGCCTCTGTACATTGTAATGCAGGTTTTTCTTTCCATTTGCTTCTCTTTTTCTGATTGTCCAAAAGACTTGGGGAAGTTGGAAAGCTTGGAAGGTGTGGAATGCTTTTTTTATTACCTTCTTACAGCTTTCAAAGATTGAGGTGGCTTTGAATGTGAAAGGATCTGTTCTCCCAGTGTTAGACACCTAACTAGCCTGTATTTAAACATGTTTAAAAAGTATACTGCTGCTACAGAGGTTCTTTTTGAAAGCTGCAATGGTATTGCACAGCTGAAAGATAATAATGCATTCAAATTATAGCCTAGAATTAGGAACAAAAAAGTAGAAATCAGCACTTAAATATCTGAAGTTAACCTTTTATTTGTTTCTGAAGTCAGTTTCTAGTTCAACTTTGCCTCGTCTTTGGGTAATGGACGTACATGAAACAAACCCATGAAATTGGTATAGCAATAGTCAGTAAGTGTTTGCAACTGTGACTCTTTAATTCTTGTATTTAGCTTGTGCTGTGTGTAGGAAATATGCATGGTATGTGTTTCAAGTGTTTGGAAATAGCAAAAGAGCAAAGCACACTGTCTACCTCTTTAACTTTGATTCTGCTGTGCCAAGCCTGTACATCAGATACAATGGCACTGAAAACCATACAGGAGCTCAGATTCACCCCCAGTGGGCTACAGATGATACCCACTTAATGATTATTTAATCACAGAAGTCCAAAGGGGAAGAGACCATCTGGATTATTGAGTTCAGTCCTTTTATTATCTGAGAAGATTGTTTTATAGCCTCATTAATAAATTTAATCAGCAGGTTTCTTCTGCCCTGCTGAAATTCCTGCCCTCTCCACTCCTAGTAGGATGTTGAAAACTGTCTTTTTTTGTGGCTGTTTAGGTGGGCTAAAACGCTGTTTACTCTGTGTGTTCCTTGACCTGCTGTAAAGACATTATTATTTCTTGCTCTGTTTTCCTTGATGGTTGTTGCTGTAGAAGTAAAAGATGCTGGAGCACTTGCCTGCTGTAAGGAGTTGTGATGACCCTATAATGAGATCTTCCATGTAGACTATGTCCCTTGTGATTCTTGAACCTGTGGTTACATGAAAGTTAATGTATAAGTTAGTGTATGAACTGACATGAAACCCACCTGGGAGGAGCTGGCCCATGAACCACTTCACTGTGTCACTGCTGTGCATGGCCAGTTTGGGTTCGGGGAGTTCCTGGAGTGGAATAAAAATTGGGTAGCTGGAACCAGGTGAGAACCTCACCAAAAGTGGTGTGTTCACACCATCTCTAGAAAACTTGAGGAGTGTCTCTGGCGAGATGAAAGGGTTTTGTGTGCTACAAAACAGCTACAAAGTGTCGTGGGGAAACTTTTAGGGAAAGAAACCTGGAGTGGTTCCTCCGCAAGGGGTAGAAGACCTAGTTTGGATGAGCTTGAGAGCAGCGTGTGCAGCAACCGTGGACTCTGGTCACCAGTGATAGCCTGCAGTCAGGAGTTGCCCTTGAGCGGAATGAGACTTCACTGAAATAATTTGTACGGGTGGAAAAGAGGGTGTGGAATTGAGAAGTGGAAGAAAAATGCCAGAAGTGGCTGTTGCGATGAGAGGCGAGGGTCGGGCAGCTGCTGTCCCATCCCGCAGTTCTGCGGGAGCGATCCGTGGTCTTCAGCGGCCTCTACTGGCTCCTGGCAGCAGGAGGAAAGCTGCCAGGCTGGGTGAAACCCTGCTGGTTCTTCCTCTTCTCGTTATTCATTGTCTTGGGAGAAGGTGTTCCATTTGGGCTAGGGGAAAGCAGAACTGCGCACAGTAAAAGTAAATCTCACTGCTTGTTCGAGTTGTTTTGTGTCTCTTTTTCTTGTCCTTTGTTCTCCGGCTTTCGATTTGGTCAGACAGGCTGTTTAATACATTTTGTTGTCCTGGATTGTGAGCAGAATTGAGCTGGGAATATTGGATCTGCTGGCTGGATACAGTAGCTGTGTTCCATTCCAGCTGGGGAAACAATTAAGTGTCCCTTTTGATGACAGCTAAAATGGGAGATCACTCATTAATGAGTGCAGTAAATGCTGATGGATTTGTGCTCGGGCAGGGATGGCTGACAACTGCAGAGAGCAAAGGAAGCACTTTGAAAAAAAAAAAAAAAACAAAAAACGTTAAAAAAGCACATCAGCTCCCAGAAAGTGGGAAAAGTGTATGTTGTTCATGGTGCCTGAACTTCTGAGTTCCCTCTGAAAGAGCAAGCATGGAACTGTTCATAAGGAAAATGTCACGTGTGGTTTTCTTCGGCGAGGTATGTGAATGAGGAGGGATATTGTGTGCATTCCTTGGGGGAGGGAGGAGCACGTAAGGGAAGGTGCTGGATTTTGTTTGTTTTCAAAGCAAGGCTGCACCACAAAGTACTTAGCTTGGTTCATTGATCTGTGTTTGCCTTTATTCCAAGATAACGCACATGTTGGAAAACTGAATTTTGACTACGTGAAGAGGCCAGCAAGGATAACACATGCTTAGAGTGAGATGCTTTTTTTAGGTGTTGAACACTTCTGCAAATCAGCATTTTGTGGGAAACAAGCAACATTCTTTTGTTCTGGTTGGGGTTATGTGGCTTCCTTTGTTGTAGCTCAGAAACTTGGTTATTCAAAGCTGCCAGCCTCCACATTTTGTTTACTGCATATTCCACCTTTTTGAACAATAATGTGTAAGAAAAACTTCATTCATTCAGCCACTTGACTAAAGTTCTGCATTCGTATCTGTGCAGGTAAATATATGTGCCTTTTTAAAGAAGATAATCTATGTCAATAAGGGTTTCAGTGTTTCTGAAAATCTGTCTAAAGATTAAGAAGAAAGACAGTAATACAGCTGGTACTGGGCAGTATTGCCATAGTCTTAAAAATAGTTTTCGTAACCTTGAGTTACATTTCAGACTGTTTTTACAACTGTGCAATATGCTTACCATATCAGATGAGGAAACAGGTAATTTATTCTACACTTTCAGTTTTATTTTATTAATTACCTATTATCTATCAGAAAAAAAAGAATTTCAAATATTTTGGACAGCAGACTCTTGATATTAATGCTACATGTTTTGTTGGAAAAGTTGCTTCTTCAATCTATCAGTAGTAAACTCTGGCTACTGGACCTAGTTAAAAGGATTGCCTGTCTGCAGGCAAATACACTGTGCAAGATGTTCTTGTATTTTATAATGGAGGAAACACAAAGGTACCTTTTTCCAGGCATGTCTGGCAATTCTGAACAATCTTAGCAAGTCTTCAGAGAAAAGGGAAGTGTGTGCTATGAAATACATGTCTTCTATACCCTGCATTTTCCCATCATTCCACTTGCTGCAGATGGATTATACTAAAATGAGTTTTAGCCTCACTACTGATCCAAGTTTGCCATCATATCAAATATTTACATTTCTTTGGTACAGATTAAGTGTACTGCTTCAGTATTGTAGTGCTGGATCTCTGCAAAGACCAACTTGAATAAATGTGGTGTCACATTTATTTAATACCACATCCAGTTCTAGCCAGTATGACTGTAGACTCTAATTTGCTGCTAAATCTAATCTTTTTTGTCTTTGCCTCCTAGATGTGCTTTTTAAACTTTTTATTTTATGGGCTTGGCTTGGATAATGGTAAAACATGGGGCATTTTATTTATAATTTAATTGTCTTTTCCTACAGCATTATTAGGTTGTTTTACAAGGTCTGCTCTGAGATATGTCCTTAGAAGCAGAACTTTTAATTTAAAAACAGATTTGTAATTAAAGATGTTAGAATCCAAGAAGAATCTGGTTAAAAGCCCAACCCTTCTCTTTTTGATTGTCTGCCACGGAATACTTGGCAAGAATATCACTGACTTGCCTAGACAGGTACAAAATCTTGTTACCAATACATGGTAGGTGTGTGCTTTTCTGCCTGAAGTTTTGTGTTTAAACCCTTGTTTTCCTTATTGCTTATCTGTATCTTTAAATATTTTTGTTTAATAAAAAGTGCAACCGAAACCACCAAAACTTTTACAATGAAATTGGGATACACTGCTGAAATGAAGCATTGGAGTGATACTGGATTTTATTTACAGTTCTTTGTCAAGTGAGGACTTTTATGTTTTTATTTACTTACCAGAGACCAAATATCCTGAACTAAGAGCTGACTGAAGCATTTGAGAATACACATTGATTCTGCAACATGCAGGTGATTTTTTCGAGGAGCGTTGTATAGACTCTGAAATATAACTAAGCAGAAATGCTGTGGGTAATTTTCTGTTTTATTTAACCTGAAAAAATGTAGTTATTGCCTTTTGCAAGGCACATACTTGTTTCAAAATGTCATAGTTTCACATTGATCTTCAAAGTAGCAAAATGCTTGAGCAGCAACTTTCTCTTAACTTTCATGTTTATTGTTCTTTACTCTTTGCAGTTACTTTTTTGTGTTCTTTCTAGGGAGAAGAAAGATTTGCTTTGGTTAACTTGGGAAATTGATATCAATATAAAGGAGAGCGATGAAAAGATAAAGGCAGTGTTTATCAAGCAGCATAAATCAGAGGCCAAAAGCGAAAATAAATTTTTAAAAATTTGTGTCTTTTTAAGCCAATTTTTAGGTGTTTTAAATGTGTGCTCTGCATGTTAATCTCTGAGAGCTTGAGTTCAGGGCCTACTTAAAATCAAAGAAAATAACTGGGCCTTATCCTAATACCTGTAATAATAGACCCCCTAGATCTTTTTCAGCAAAATCTTTAAACACATCTGGAGACAGAACTGTGCTAATGGGCAGGATTCATTTTAAGTAATTTTCACTGTCTGGTAAAACAGTCATATTTTCTCTACCTTTTGCTGAAGGTCAGGAGTTATAACATTACCTGTTTGCATGGTGAGATAACACTGACAAAACCTAGATGTAGACAGTTTTTCCACAGAGGACATGGTCATTCAACACCATGTTGAATCTCCTGAAGATAATTAAAATTAAATTATTAAAAGTTAGCTGCAAGATGATGAAACCCATTTTTCTTAGATGATAGTTACCAAACACTTGGTATTTATTGTTACCCTCTCAGAATATCAGCCCTATTTTTAAATTCTTTTACTTAAAGAGTGGAATTTGTGAACATGCAATTTTTTAAATGTAAAGTGTTTGCTTGCTTTCCAATTAAGACAATTATATTGTCAAGTGGCTTGAGCAGATGTTTTATTTCCTTCCTTGGAAACCACAGATTAATGCTGTTCTTTAAATGCTACTTTTGTGCTTTACTTTTTTAGCACAGAAATGCTTGACTGCCTAAAACTATTTCACTTAGTGATGAGATTTATTCCTTCAGCACTGCATTTTACTATTCCCAGTATTCAATTTAAAATAGCCTAACCACTTTCCTTTTGCTCTTCCAGTTGACTTTGTAGTGAGGTGCAGTTTGAACTCATTTAAAAAAAATAAAAGTAAATGACTTATTTCTCATGTGAAATCATTACATGAAATTCTTCAAACGGAGAGATTACAGGTATCAGCTTGGGCTTTGATATACTCATTTCACAGGATATTTAGTCCTTTCAGTTGAAATGTGGAATGATAAATCTTTACCTCAGTGAAGTGTAAGTATCAGTGTAGCAGATGTTTTCCAGTATCACTGTCTGGTTTTTCTCCCCTTATTGCTAACTTGCCTAAGAAGGTAGACAGCTGAATCTCTGGATAAAGAGTCTTTCTTGGGAGTTGCATTTCCCTGCCTCTGGAGAATATTGAATTGTCTAAGGTAATACTGAAACACCAGAATAGTGGAAGGGAAATTGAAATTACTGAAGTCTCTGACAGTGTCTTCTGGGAAAGAAGTAAAACAGCATTCACTTTTATGACTTGTGGCATATGATTGCTGGGCATTCAGATTGTTGGGTATGAAATTCAGGTTCTGCATCTGCATTCTCCTTGCAGTTGAAGGATTAAAAACCATTTCAGGTATAAGCAGAAATTGCAGTTAACATTACTAACCCAGAACATCCACTGTCAAGGTTAAACACAAGTAATTAAAATACATGATTAAGGTATTTAAACATAATATCCTGTATTTGCTGTGCAGGAGCTGCTGTACTGATGCAGAGTCGCCCTTGCTGAGAAATTTACAAATAATATGGATTTTTAAAGTCTGGCAGTTCCTCCCTTACTGAGCAGGTTGAAGTGCTGCAACAATATTGCTGGTTTGGCCAGGTGATACAGAGAATTTCAGGAGAAATCTCTTCAAATTTTGTGTGAGGTTTAAATAACCCTTTTTCTGGGTGGATTTCTGCACTACAAGGAAACATCTACTCCTATATACTGACTACAGTAAGGAGAAATTTATTTTGGAAATGAAACTTAAGATCATCACGTCCAACGGTTAACCCGGCACTGCCAAGTCTGTCATTAAACCATGTCCCAGGTGCCAACTAAATTAAATATGTCCAGGAATGGTGACTCAACTGCTTCCCTGGGCAGCCCATTCCAGTGCTGGACGACCTTTTTGGTGAAGTAATTTTTTCTAATATTCAATCTAAATCTCCCCTGGCACAGGTTGAGGCTGTTTCCTCTTGTCCTATTGCTTGTTTCTGGGAGAAGAGGCCAACCCTCACTGGCTGCAGCCTCCTTTCAGGTGGTTATAGAGAGCAGTAAGGTCTCCCCTGAGCCTCCTTTCCTCCAAAATAAACACCCCCAGCTCCCTCAGCTGCTCCTCAGAAGACTAGTGCTCCAGACCTTTCCCCAGCTGTGCTGCCTTTCTTTAAATGGGGATGGTGGGATCTCAGCTGTGACTTTCCTTTGGGATGGCTGTGGAGTCAGATGGCAGCTGGGCAGCAGTGGCACTGCCTGAATTGGTGGTTCAGTTAGTAATAATAATAATAATAGTTAAATTATTAAAACTTCCAAGTATTGGAAGTTTGTGAAAATGCTGTTTGAACTGAGTTTGCATAAATAAGAGAACCAAAGTTAGCAGAAGAGCAGGAAGGATGTGAAATGCTTCTGGAAATGAACTTGAGTACTGAACTGAAAGCCTTTCCGTGTGGACTTCTGGATGTGTCTGCAGGTTCAGAAATCAGGAAAGAGATGAAGCATGTTGGAAAGCCAGCAGTGTGCACTTGTAACAGGCCAGAATATTGGATAATATGGCTAGTTTCAAATGTTTATATTGGATAATATGGCTAGTTTCAAATGCAGTTTCTGGCCCCTTCCTCACCCCCCCCAGTCTGTGTCCTCTTTCTGCACCATTTGCTGCATGAGCATTGCCTATAAGGAAGATCACAGGATTTTATTTTTTTCCATTGATCAGATGCAGCAGTCAGAAAATAAACTGTTAAATGGTATTGTTAAATAACATGGGCTAAAGACAGAAATCAAGGAGAAAAATTGAAGTTCCTGTGTATGGATGATGTGACTTCTCCCTGACCAGAAAAGTAGCAGTTGGAAAGAGGGGAGCTACAGGGGTCCAGTTTTTATCCAGCTCATCTTTCTTGATAGATGCAATAGAGGAACTCCAATTAGCAATCTGGGAGTGTCTCTGATTGCCAGCAGGCTGTTCCTGTGTCACTGTGGTGGGCAGACAGTGGGAGCTCAAGGAAACTGTGGTTTGTGGAAATCAGATTAAATGTTGCCTGAAATCTTAAAAAAAAGTAGTTGTAAATTGTGTTTTTAAGTAATGTGAGTAGTATTTGAATTATTGATGAGCAGAAGAGCTTTATTTGTGTAGGGAAATGAAAACACTTGTAAATTTATGTTTAGACTCTTTTACAGCTATTTTCTGAGTAGTTTCTGTCACTTAGGATGAGGTACAAACAGGCCTGTTGCTTTTTCTGTGGGTTGGGGGAGTATAGAAAAAACCCTTCATTTTTATGTGTAGTGGGCTGCTAGTGAATAATATATCTGTTTGCTTTAAAAAGTAAATTCCAGATTGTTTGTTTTTCTCATGTGATTAGAAGCACCTAAAGAAATTCTGTTAATGCACTGACTAAACTATGATAATTCCAAATGAACTATGGGCAAATGGCATCAGTTAAAAAGTAACATTCAGCATCAAAAATTTAGTTTTTTCCTGAATGTTAATTTTAGATTAACTTTTTGTTCCTTTCATCTAATTTTTCAGGAACTGCATGAATGATAATGAATATGGTTTTTTAACTTGTTACATTGTTATAAGGTCTGTATAACAGTTTTGGGTGAAACAGGGTGAGAGAAATGTACTGTACTGTTCTTGGTGAATTTTGGTGTCTGTAAATGATGTAGGTGAAAATACCAATTAAGCATGATTATATGCTTGATTGATTTAACAGAGTTCTTAAGTATTCTGTTACAGGGTTTCGTGGTTCTGCAGTAATACAGAAATTGAAAGATTGTTGACCTCTGCAAATATACTAAAGACTCTAGTGCATTATTCATTTTTGTGTTTAATTTGACTCAGCAGCTCTTCCATGCCAATTAACTTGACATTCCATTTATTATGGCTATTGACGTTTGTAGTGAAAATGTTAAATTGCCAGTGTAAGGATTCCCTACTAGGGAGGTGAGTAGAAACGTGGAGAAGGTATGAATTGAGAGTTTTATGGCTTGGGAGGATTGCCCATATGAAGAATTAGGATGGAGGAACAGTGTTAGGAAGGCCCCAGTGTTTTGATGATTTGAAGGGAATGTGCTTCTCTCTCAGCTGACTCTGGTGTTCTTTAGGTTGAGCTTTAGTTAAGAAGTTTAGGGTACAGCTGAACCTGCCTCTTAGGAATGGATTATTTTAAGAAGACCCAACCTTCTTGAAGCTTTTAACTGTTTGTGAGGTAGACAAAACAATTTCTCTTTTACAATCAGAGAAATTACTTTTTGTGGGGAAGTAGTGTGTCAAAAGTTGTCAGTAGTTGAACTGCTGTCTTCATGAGCAAAATTTACTTCTGATTATGAACTGTACCCTGCTTAACCATTTCAATACTTTTGCTTTCTTGTAGGTTTTTTTGTAATGCTTTGGACTGTTCTGAATTTCATATAGGAAGTCTTTTAGTGGGTATTTCATGCTGTACCAGTGTTTCCAGAAATGAATGTTTGGTGATCTGGAGCAGAAGTCACGGAACAACTTAAATTGTGGGAGTTAGTACATGGGTCCCACTGGATTTTCACTACTGAAGCAAGCTAAAATAAAATGTGTCTTAATAGTCTGTGATACAAATGGATTTTTTTAGATCTTACAGTACTTTTTTTCTTGAGTGTTTCAGATAATTTTGAATAGTGAATTGTGATTTCCTTTTCTATTTTTCATGCAGGTTTTAATCTAAAGCCGTGTAAATTTGTTCTCCCACTCCTAGTGGGTCATAAATTGCAAAAAGAAAAAGTGGTTTAAGTGTGTTCCTGGTAGTTTTTCTTCACTTCTGACATATTTGTTAACTGAATTAGCTGAATAAGAGCAGGAAATATTTTTTCTGTGCCTGCCCAGAAGCTAAAGCGTTAAACAAAATTTTGAAAGTAGTTAAGAGGTACATCAATTACTTTATCACCTTATATTATGGGCAAATTAAATTAACAAGGAGGATGTTGAAGTGCACAGTTTCCAAAAGAATATGATGGGAAAGGCTTGTGTGGTATTGTGTTGAAATAATTATGCATGCATGCATTTTGAAAAGCTCTTGAGATGATTTGGCATCAAGGTCTTAAAAAGAAGTCTTTACACTTCCTTCATCTGCTAGGAAAAAACCAAACACTACCCACTGGACTTTCGAATGCTGCATGTCAAAAAATAAAAAAAAAGCCCAACATGATGGGAACTTTTTTCTGTGTGTCATTCCATCTAAGGTAACAATTGCTTTTGTAGTGGTTTCCATTCTTTAAGAAAGCTGCAGAGCTCTAATCTTGGAAGATTTTGCCAGTGAAGTTATTCCCTCTTCCTAATCAGTTTGTGTCAAAATGCATGTATGTTAAAATACATTTATAATTATATTATAAATATAATATAATATATATAGATAAATATAATATAATATAGCAGCTTCTCCCCTCCCACTGCAGAGAGTATTCCTGAAGCTCCAGCAGGTCAAAGACTGTCTAGTGGAAGATTTTTTGGTATCTGATGCTGGATAAATAAATCTTCTGAGAGGTGAGCACTTGCCACCTTCATAAAAACAGGATGAATTATTATACTTACTGACAAAAATTGCTTTGAGGAAATATTTGTGTACTGGGGCTTTTTTGATGCTAGTGAAAAATACCTCTTTCAAAAGCTTTGGCAAATAGTAGGAGCTATTCTGTCCTAAGTCTTTCCTGGAGTTTAGGCTGTTCCAGTTAAGTCAGTCAGAAATTTGCAGTAAACTTTCAGCTTGTAGATGTTTTTATGTTCATTTTCTTTCATTTTGAATGTGTGGATCTTTACCATTGTTTGGGATAAAAACTCCTTTCACTAACTTAATTTTCAAGTAGTCTATGATAACTAACAGTGAAGTTTTAAATTTTTTTTTAAATTATTCTTTTTAAAAGTGGTTAATCATGAGGAAAACTACTTGCTTGTCAACAGGTCTGACAAGTAGAGGAAGGAGTTTGTACTTAATCTGAAATGTAGCAGGAGAGGAATGCCCTTCAAAGCTTTCTGGCTATTAAGTTGATACCCCTCTCCCCCAGCAATGTTGAAAACAGTTTCTGCAGGGCATGAAAAACAGGTTTTTGTTGATGTAATGTTTCTCTGAAAATAAACTTTAAAAAGACTAAAAGAATAACAGCTTTTAGAGATTGTCAGTTTCGAAAAGCAATGATTTGAGTGCTTAGAAGAAAGGCACACCAGCCCACTCAAATGGGCTGCTGCTTAGTATGCTCTTAATAATAATGTGGGGTTTTTTTCTATAGGCTTCTTAGATTGCCTACTAAAGAAGCTTATCTTAAATGTCACAGCTGCCCTTTTAAAGTTGCCTGGTATAAGGAAATCCTGTATAATTTGTTATCTCAACTGCTCGGAATAGCTGCAAACAGCTGAGGGACCTACAATTACCAGATGAATTCTTGCCTTGTAGCTGGTGGGGAAGTGCTCCTTGTTGCAAGAAAAGTGAAATACTTGTGACCTGTGCAATCGATACCATTTGTTGAAACATGCATGCACTAAGGGATATTGTAAATGACAGACCTTCCTAGCGTTCAGCTGCTCCAGGATTATGAGGAGTTACTTCCTGTGGGGATTGGGAAATTGTACTCTGCCTAAATGGGTAGGCTGGTGCTTTGGAGAGGAGACTTGCTGAGTCAAAATGGGTGGGTACAGAGATTGAGAATTTCCTTGCAGGATGAGGAGGCAGAGGGACTAAGTGAGCTGCAGACATCCTGGGACAGCACTCAGGTTAGTGATCTGGGATAAATTATGGAGAGAGGAATTTTTTGTTTTTATGTGCCTGAGGAAGGCTGGTTGAGGAGGAAGCCTACTACTGATTTGAGACTTATCTCTTCCAATCTTAGGTGGGGCTTAACAACAGTTCTGAGGTAATAAGGACACTTGTGGTTTCTTTTTTTCTTCTTCCCCAACCCATCTCACCCCTTTTATGTGGGTGTGTAGACACATATATCTATTACTTACATTCTGTAAGCACTGGAAAAGAACTACATACAGCTGTCTGAAAAATGGCAGCTTTTAATAGGTTGGGATCTTGACCAGATAAGTGGTTTGTAGATCTTCCTATGGCTTGGTTTTACTCAGTGGCTGGTAGTAAACTTGTCCTTTTAGCAAGACCAGGATGTAGAAAATAGACCCAAGCTAGGATAACTCTGGAAGAAAGGATTGATTTATTGGTTTCAAAAGTGATGAAAAGCGCATTTGTATTTAAGAAGAGAAGGGCTGTTGAGCTGTTACACCTGGAAGAATGCAGCCTAATGACTTTTGATTTGAGAATGTTTACTGAAAGTGCTGGGTAATCAAAATGTTGAATAACATCTCAGTCCTACTGGTTTCTGTTGCTATCATGTTGGTTGCTAAACCCTCTCACCATAATCCTGCATGGTTTCTGAACTGCCTGAGTAGCTTTGCAGTGTGGCTGACAGGGTTTTGTCCAGAGGGATCTGCTCTGATGTTCAGTGCCAGCCGTGTGTGTGTGTTTCCATGACCATTTCCCAGGTGTTCTGTCATTTGGGGGGCCCAGACCACCACAAATACAGTGTGTGCATCCTTCCCTTCCATCTCAGCTACATTCAAACTGAGTTTTGAGAAAAAGCTCTCTGACTCTTGTCAAAAAAGATTTAACTCTTGAGTTTACGTCTGTACTCTTACCGATGAAATGATGTGTCATTTCACTGAGTATTAAACAGTAACTTCATTTTTAAAATGCTTTGCTTTTACAAGTATTTTTGAAAAGTTCTTGGAAATTCAGCTGAAAACTTTGAAAATGCTTTTGTAAAAACCAAACATGGATGGCTTGTGTCTAAGAAGTGTCAGATACTCAAATAATTAAAATGTCTTGCTATGTTCTCAGGTTGTATTAATATTTCAGCTAAAATTTTGTGCTTGATTGAGGGTTTGTAATAGATTGTGAAACTCTTTTGTGGTGGGTTTTTTTTCTTGTTTTTTTAATTATCGCAGTGAGGCAAAAGACCAAAATGGGTTTTTTTTTGTCTCAGATGTAACACTTTCAAACCTGCCTGTTCCCTCCTGCTGCACAGGGCTGTGGATGCTGCTGCCAGCTCCATCTGAGCACTTGGAATGAGCTCACCTTGGTGAGTGTGACCTTGCACTGGGCTGCTGCAGGTGACCTGGCAGCTGAAATAAGGTGTTCCTTTGCCTCCAAACAAAGCAAAGGTGTTCCTTTGTTTCCTACTTGAGCTGTGTTTTGGAAAAGCCAGAGCAACACCTCTTGCCACAGACTGTTCAGAGAGGAGCAGGATGAGGGACCCAAGTTGTGGGGGACTACCCTAAGAAATAAAAGGAATAATTTGGGAGACTGCCAAAACTGCCATCGGTTGGGCAGATGCAACCAAGAGAGTGATGTGTTAAAGAATGTGCACTTTGCTCTGTTGTAGGCTCAGGATGGGTGAGGCCCCTCCTCATCGCTGGGCATCAGGATTTTAGTGCTTGTGGAGGGATGACTTCAGTTTAAAGGGTTTCTTAGTGGCTTTTTTTGTTTGTTTGTTTGTTTGCTTGCAAATGAACCACTACTTTATTGTCGTTTTGGCAGGCTGAGAGCTAGAAAAGCATCACAAATGAAACCTGTGTGAAAGATGCTGCTTCCAAGTAAGGGAATTGAAGCTGTTGCAGCCAGATTTCTCTTAACAGAAAAATGTGTACTATGCTAGTTTTGCCCAATGAGAAGAATCTGATGATTGTAGTTATCTGTAGTTGTTCCCCTCACAATCAGTGGTACATCTGAGAATTAGTGGTCTGAAGTAAGGGAGAGTGAGGCAGTCTTGGAAATTGTTGCCTATTATTGAAGATGTTAAAATTGTTTTTACACATATTCCTTAATAAAGAGGCTTCAAGCAGCACAAAAACTCCCCTTTCTGGAATCTGCTGAAGTGACAGTGCTCTCTTCCAAGCAGAGAGCAGCTTTCCCCAGGAACTGAATTATGTTTAGATTTATAGGATGGCCAGATGTACTCACTACTTAGGTTAACACTTAAAAAAAAAAAAAAAAGAACAAGCAACATAGAGAAACTGGGTTCAAGCATTCATTCAAAATCTGAATTATATCTGTAGTTTTACTTTATTATCTTCTTTCCTTATCTCCTCTTAGTTTCAAAACAAGCCCTGAGTCATACATTCTTGTTCTAAAATCTAAGTTGGAAGACCTGAGGGCAGGCTCTGCAGGGTTCTGCCGTGCCACAAGAGGGCATTTTTTGTGCTAACTTTGTGAATATTAATGAATAAATCTACTTTTTAAATGTTTCACTTCAGATTAATTAGTCTTGAAAAATAGTTGAAATGATGCATCCTTTCTCTAAGCTCGTTAGTTTCATAACTAAGAAAAGAACAGATTTAGATATTTCTTTTCCTAGATAATGTGGGACTGTTGAATCATTTTTTTGTAATTACATAAAGCCTGAGAATTCAGAGTAGAACTGTGGCACATTTGGAGTTTTGTGTCTGGTGAAGTTCATTTAAATGGTCTGCCTAGTATTGATTACAAGGAATTAAGTTGGACATTGAAGAAAATAATGATGCTAGAGCTGTTACTCCTTTTAGGATCAGAAACTTAAAATAATGTGGTTGGGTGTGGGAGATGGTGATAGTAAGAACAGTGTATCTGTGTGTTTCTTTTCTTGTGTTTATATGGAATATGAGACCAGTAAAAACAGAGGCAGCGTGCTATAAACACAGCAGCATACAGTACTTTGAATATTGCAAGGTGTCATTATGCAAACACCTTTGCAGAGTTTGCATTTCATCACCAAAGATCAGCACTACTGTAAATGGCAGGAAAAAAAGCTTCCCTTGCCATTTAATTGGGAGCTGCTCCCCCTTTGCAGTGGGATGAGCCGCTGCTTTTTGCAGCCAGCCCTGCAAGAGCTGGGGCTGCCTCTGGTGCACGGCAGTGTCTGCACGGGGCTGCTCCGTGGTGTGGCTGGGATGTGCCGTGAGCCTGTTCCCGGGGAGTGCTCATCCTCCCAGGGCAGAGCCTGCCTTCCCTCCTTCATCCCCATTCCCAAACCCCCACCCTGTGGTAAGGGGGCTCTGCTCACAGGGGAGCTGCGGGAGCAGCACACCAGGAGGGTTTATCCAGCCTGAAACGCATCTGTTCTTGAGCGTTCCTCGGGAAATATGGCTGGAAGGAAGGGTGTCTAAGGCAGATGAATTGTTCTGGCAGGTTTGGGTTGCTCTGCCAGCTCAACTGATCTTCAGGGGCTTTGCAATCTCACTGAATGCAGAACATAATCGTGGAAGGATTTTGTTTGTTTGTTTTTTAAAATACGGGGATTTAAGCTTTGCAAACCATCCCTCGTGTTCTCAGGTTAGTGGGCCGAACTTGGGCTGGAGACGTTAGCAAACACTAGAAAAACAGCAGTGAGGGCTTGGGAAGTTGACACAAAATTTCTGTCTGCAGCAAAAATTGGCTAGATTGTTGTAATGTGATTTTTTTTCTTCCACCAAATTCACATTAAGAGTAAAAAAACCAACTTATTTTTTTAATAACCATTATTAAAGGTAATATCTGCTCTCTGTCCATAAAAGCTGAAGTTAGGGAAAGACCTTTTGCTTTATTTACTTCAGTCACTTGGTTGTTTTTTTTTTCTCCAGTTCATAAATCAAATTTGTACTGAAGTTGTGCATTTAAGAGTTAGTGAGTGAGGTGCTCTGCATCAGGAAAACAGAGAGCTGTGCTTTTGCCATTTGGTTCTACAGCATCTCTGCATGATTATTTAGAGGATGTCTGAAGCTTTCTGAGTACTTTGTGTGGAGGGGTATGTTGGCACCAATAATTTATAAACATCAGTTAAATAACTTGCTTTTAATAATGCTATCCAGTTAAATTTGTCACGGTTCATTATGAAAACCAGGAATCTTTCTGCTGATGTTTTCTATGGGAAATTTTTTTTATTGTGCTGTATATTTTTCCTGAAATTTATGTGCTTTTGTATATGATGTGCCTGTTTTTGTGGCTTGATTGCTACTAATTGGATTACTCCATTGTTCAGTTGGTTTTATTTGTTTTGGGATTTTTTTCTTCATTAAAATAAAGTCTACTTTATTTGCTTTAAAAAAGAAGTTTGTGAAAACCTCCTTGTAATGCATGTACTTTGAAAGAGAAGGTGGCAAACTAAATACATGCTGACAGAAAGGATAACCTTAACATTGTATTAAAAAAAACCCAGCCAGCTGGGTTCTGTAGTGCTCCTGTGACTTCTAACAACTTCATTTGGAGGCTGTTACAGATTTTGAATATTTTTGCAATGAGAAGGTTCATGTGTTGGTAACTCCTATTGTTTACTCTCAAGGAACAGTGTTTGAGTCATTAAAAAGAGTTTATTAAGACTAGGATGGCAATTAAAAACCTTTAATGTATGTTTATTTTTAAACCTTTTTAGTGTGTTTTTGTATAGAAATGCAAAAATAACTAGTTCCAAACTAAAGGTCTATTCTTTTCACAGTGCTGAGGGTTACAATAAAAAATGTGGACAGCTGCTTGAGATTTGGGTTTATAGATGCTTTTAGAGAGATTCTGTTGAACGAATAAAGGCTAATAAAGTGTTTGCAGTCTTTGGCTAGCCCTGCTTGGATTCTTAAAGCATGCTCATATAAGAAGTGCTGGCATAAATGACACCAAGTAATTATTGTTTTGAAAGTCTTAATTGGGGCTTGGCATGGATGGCTCATGGAATCTTTGTTGTTTTCCTCTATAAATTCTGCTATAAATTGGTGTTGAACTGCAGGGGAATCTGGTAGAATTCCAAAGGTAGACCCCTATGCAGCAGATGTACTTGCCTGCAGATACATGCATGAGTTGAAACTCACACATGCTGCCAATAAAACACCTTTCAGAAACCTTTTTCTTATCATCTGGAGTCTGGGAAGTATGACAAGTTATGCTAGCTGTATTTAAAAACAAACATACCCTCCCTCTTCCCACACACGCACGTGTGGAAATGACAGGACTTAACATTTGCATTAGCACAGAACTGCAGAACCTGTGTTCATACACAAGGAGGGTAAAAATCTTACTGTGTTTGTGGAAAATAAGCATTAAATGTGTTGTCAGAGGGCATGCTTTGGATAGGAGGGTTTTACAGGAATGGCACCAGTATAGTAAATATTCTAGTGGAGAGCTATCCAACACATCAAGGAGTAGATTCCAGGCAAGTTCCAGTTAAATGTCATTGTTACTTTAAGTTGTTAAAGTTCTTGGATTCTACTATAAAGGGCCTGCTGTAGTGTAAAGTATTTGCAGTCAGCCTTATTCAGACACAACAACGATTGCTTTTGTTCGTACATGGGATGTAAATGGCAGTTTTCGACTCCTTTGTAAAGTCTGGTGCCTTCAGAATGGCTTTGGAAAACAGTATCTTCAGCTAAGATGATTGGTTATTGAATAGGCTGGATATTTTTCATAATAGTTTTCTATTTATGCACTAGAACAAAAAACACTTGTTTGAAATACTTCAAATCATAAATGCTTGCTTTGGTTTTGACCCATTAGAGCAGTGAAGGTCGTGTTTATGTGCTGCCCAAGAAATTTTTGGGTTTTGCAGTTCATAATAGGAGAGGGAGAGAATTAGTGGAGGGATGTGTACAAAATGTGAGCAGCTGTAGATATATAACGTTTGGACATAAGCTTTTCCAGGGATGGTTAGAAGATTACTCAGCTGTATACTGTATATCAGTAAACGAGGAAACACTAAGTCCCCACTTCTCTGATTGCTGAATTACTTGGTGTGGAAAAAATACAGTAGCTTTCAAAACAAACATTGTATCATTACGGGATATAACTAGAGCATGTCTACGTGGTGGTTTAAAGCCAGGGCCAAATGCTGGGAATGTTAATTTGGCCAGGGTGCACATGTGCATGCTTGCAGTGCTTTTCCATGTGTCACGTGCTGCCATTCTACTGCAGACAAAATTGTTTGGCGTGGAGAATACAGTACCTCAACATAGGCATCGTGCTTTTGGAAAACCCTCTGTGTGTGGCATTCCAGGAATTGGAAAAGGACAGAGAAGAGGGGAGTACACTTTTAGTTAAGCTGGAGAAAATACCTGTTTGACTGGAACTGAGTATCTCTGTGTGTATCCCTTAAATATATGAATAGTTTACAATTTCTGTGCATAAAGCAATAGAGCAAAACCAGAACAATAGCACCACACATATCAAAGCTTTGTTTGTTTATAAAGTCTCTCCTACAACTATTTAATAAATAGGCGAATGATTAAGTTATTAAAACAAATAGAAGCTTCTTTTCCTATTACTCAGCCCATATATTTGGTTGTTTTCTACTTCATCTCTTCATCATTTATTATAATTGGCATGAAATCAGGTGTCTGTACTGTCTGTACTTGTTGTATACTCTGTTATAGGTGTGGGCAGATACATTTACTGCCTGTTTCACTCACGGTTTTTATGAGAGGGGGAAATCTTGAAATATAACAGATGATGTTTGGTTTGGTTAATGCATGTAAAGGTTATTTAGTGATGATTCAGGTGGTGACCTTGAAGATTGCCTTTTCAGAAAATGAAATTTCTTGAGCAGTTAATGTTCAAACTTGTCATCCATTTTGAGGCATTTGTTGAGGCCTTTTGTTTTCAAGCAACATGGTGAAATTAGATTATAGATTATGTGTTCACAATTTTGAATCTTACTAGAGCTGTTCTTCTGTCAGTACTTAAAAAGATCAAATTTATATAGCTAAACTACTCAAAGTAAGAAAACAGTCGTTGCTGTTTATTTCTGAACAATCTAATAACCATATACATTTCTTAGGTAGTGAAATTCTAGCCTAAAACTTTGTAGAAACACATGCATTTCATTTTGTGTGGAAGATTTAGGTGAACCATCCTGCTGTGGTTTAGGTTGGTACACCTGGGCATGTTTGTCCTGCCTTACCCCTTCTGAAGTCATTGCAGTGTACTTGTTGCCTGGAGCGAGAGGATTTGCTAGGTCTGTGTAATTGTCAGAGTAGCCGAGATTTTGTGTGACCATAAATTCAGTTGCATCATGTGAACATAATTAACTCTCATTATGTGTGCCTCATAAGTTCCATTGAGTTATCTGAGCTGTAATCAGCTGAAGAAGTGGCGGAGCTCCTGTGTTCCCCAGCCACGCAGAAGAAATGTAGGAATGTGTAAACAGCAGTGTGGTTTGTGCTGGGGAGGGCTGGACCTCGGGGGCCAGCGTGGGAGTAGCACTTCAGGACAGCCGAGAACCCAGCAAGGATGGAAAAAGTATCAGTAAGTGAGAACAGCCTTGGCTGGAGCTACTCACAGGAGGAAAGGCACGGGAAATGTAACGGTGTAGAGGAGTAGGGTGATGGATGGCATTTTTTGCTATTAGTTCTGCAGCTATGGATGTGCCCATTGCTCTCCTAAAATAATTGATGTGCTCCTGTGTAAGTTGGAGCTGGCATTTTGAGAGCCTCTCATCTTGCTTGTAGCCAAGGTCCTGAATTTGGAACTACATTTTTGGACCCCACGACCCTCACCTCCAATGAGTCCTCCTTGCATGTGATGTTTTACCAGAATGTGCACCGTCCTTACTGATGGGTTTTCTACGCAAGTACCCATAAATAGTGAGTATTAGCAAATATATGTAAAGACAGGAGGCAAAAATTGTGTGGGAAATAGAGGATAACTTTGAAGGATAAATGGTACTTGCACACTATTAAGTTAGCCTGCTTAGAAGATTTGCGGGATGATAAATAATTAAAGGCTTTATTCTGTCATCTTTAAATCTCATGCCTTGACTTTTTCCAGAAACTTTCTGTTCTCTGAGGTAAATCCACAGTATCTGTCTTTATTTTTTCCTTTTATGTGAGCCTTTAACAATAGCCTTTCAAGTAAACTGTGTGTGCTGACAGTTGTGAGGAATATTCATAAGTGAAATTTTAATGGATGGAAAATGAGGAATGTTAAATAATGGGTCACTCAAATGAGTCTTAGGAAAATCTAAATGTCTTGAAAATTGATGTAGTTACAATCTCATAAACCCCAGGCTTGTTACAGATTCATTTCTGCATGCTGTTACATTCCTGACATGCATTTCTCCTGTCCTCCAATCTAACTTTTCCTAAACTATTTCAGGGAATGTATTAAAATGGAGAAAGCTGGGTTGTCAGAGCTCTGCATTTTAAAACGGGGTGCTTTGATTAAAGAAACAGAATTTCTGTCTCTGTAGAAAATATTGTACTTTGATATACCTAGACATTTTGATAAAGAATTAAGCTTTCAGGCTGTGTAGAAATTGTGGCAAAGGCTGTGGTTGCCAGAGTTATGGATTTTTGTGAAGATCTGCAGTAAGTGGAAAAAGGGACAGAAAGGTCAAAAAGGAGAACCGTCTTATAAGCAGTATTTTGCTGTTTTCAACTAAGCTTTGGGCAGTTTTCATTCATTTAATTCATACATTTATATGCATCTGTTTGTTTGAAAGATGAAGTGGGAGGTATACAGGGTTAGATGTATTTATCAGGTAGAGCATTTGTTACTCTCTATTTGTTTGTTGATTTTTTTCCCCCTGTTATTCTCCATTTCTCATTGGCTTATTCCCCATCTCACTACCTTCAGATTCCTTGTCTCCTTCTCACCCCAATTTTTTGATTAATCATGTTTTAAACAATGTCATTCCAAACTGGTCACGTTTAGCTATCTTTTCCTTCAGTGTGATGACTAAATGTTGTGAGTTGGAGTTTTTTTGTTGTCGTTTTTCCCCCCGAAACTTTTAAGTTTGAATTAACTCCCTAAGTCCCTTAACTATTCTAGGTGACTCTGTTATAGTCAGAATCAAATGGCCAAATTCAGTCTTCTCTCCCCATGTGTATTGGGAAGTTGCAAAGTTTGCAATGCCTTCCTTTTTAAAATAATTTCCAAATTGGAGTCCTGACTCCTGCACTCCCTGCTGACCTCGGACAAGCTGCAGTCCTGCCTTGGAAAATGGATAAAGGCTCCTTGGCTGGATTTTCTTGTGATGCCAATTCGGCCATTTAAATGTATTTTCAGTTTTGTCGTAGATTATTTCTAACAGTGTTCACTTCCTTTATGTTCTTGGATATTCCTACTGTAATGTGATCCTGAAGGCTCCAATCTAAAAGTTATTCTTTTCTGTATCTCTGTATTCCTATTTCTACAGACTTATTTCCTGGCACAATTGTGTTTGCAAAAAATACTGTGATAGCACTTGCTTGAACAGCTTTTTAAAAAAAAAATATATATGTAATTAAATTTTTTTGTACTGTATATTCAGATTTTATGAGAGAGAAACTTCCTGGTATTCAGTAAAAGTTGCACTATTCGACGTGTGTCATAATAAATACTGTGTGCCTTGAGTATTCAGCAGTATGCTCCTCTTGGCTGAAGCACAATAGCTATTCATTTAATAAATTACTTTGGTAGTTAATATTTTAGCTTATAAATCTTTTCAGTACAGTCTTAGAATTAACAGAGGTATTGGCAGAATACTTTGTATAAAAATATATAATATGTATATAAATACATGTATACATGTGTACTTGTATATAAAGTCATATGGTACAGTTATATTTAAAAATGTAAATCTGTACAGTTAATTCCAAAATTATTTTCTGTCCTGTCCATTAAAAAGTTTTACATTTAGAAACATTTTTACAGTACTGTTCATAAATACAGGTGCAAATAATTTAAATGTTTTTTAATTGCCCTGTAGTTTATTTAACATAAAGAAGCAAAGTATTCATGAAGAATTAAGTGGGATTAGTTTTAAATGTGCTTTTACATTGCTGATTGTTGCCTCAGTGGAACTGTTGTTTTGGTTCTGCCTTTTAGCATCTGTCATTTCTTGTGCAATTTTATTCACTAATATTGTGTTTAAAGACATTTTTGCGTGGGTATTTTCTAGAAATGTCTTTACTAAGAATGCTGAAATCATCTTTTTAGTAGAATTATGGGTTTTCCTACCCTATAAGAGGGGAAGGATGGTGCTGAGGGTGTCTGGAAACCTTGTGTCCTGATACGACCGTGTAATGTCAGGTGACAGAAGGGTAAGCTGTAAAAGAAAATGTTCTGAAATGTATGCCACTGTCAGAGCACGCTTGGTCTTGTGGGGACTGGGTTATTTTATGCTTGCCCAGTTAGCAAGTGTGATGCTCACCCATGGCTCTTCCTTGAAGCTAGAAATCATAGACAGATTTACTTCTTGTCTAGCTGTAGGTAACATAGAGATGACACCTGAGAAAGTCACTTTTGGGTTCATTTATAGGCAGCAGAGTATTGTTTCCAGGGCTGCTTCACAGATCTTGACATCTAAAATAGATCAGGTGACTTGTTCCCCCAAATTTCCTTTCTTTCCACTGTAAAATGCAGGGGACTGCAATGCAGTGACTAGCTCGGCAATTGATGCTTAGAGATACAAGAATGTGTCTTATGTGGGAGCTTCATGTGCAGCTGCTTTCTACCAATTCACTGTGCAGCTGGTGCCTGGGTGATGGTGGGTCTTTTGATACAGGGCTAGAAAAGCCACTTTCTTGGGCAAAGAAGTTATCTTAGATGCTTTCAGTAAGGATCCTGAAATCAATACCTACATGTTACCTACTGTCCTTGTTGATTTGGGTCCAGAGAGGAGACCTCTCTCCTTGCTATGCAATTTTCAGCTTTCTACTAGTCTGGGACTGATGGAATAACAAGTATTTTTAAAAGAAAACAGTAATCCTGTCTTTCTTGAAATTAATATTATTATTTCAGAATGGATAATGGCTTCTGTGGTGTAATATTTCATGGGTTTTTCTTATTTAGTGTAGATATTCTGGGGTTAAACAAAGTTTTGCTTTTAAATAGAGTCTGAATATGGATTCAGATATCGTGCTATTTTTCAGTGTTCAGTTTGGCCCTCAAATCTTTTCTGCCTGCATACAATTAAGCTGTTCACCAAAGACCTAGTTTTTCTTTTCATTTGTGACAATAGCTGTTGTGAGCTTTCTGATTCCCAACAGCTAACAAAATACTGTCAGTGTGAGTATCTAAGTGAAAGACAAAGAACTGGAGTCGTGTAAGTCAGAAAATCCATGAATAAATAATTAAGGGTACTGCAGTACCTATTTTGAAGGTTATATTATTAAAAAAAAAAGCCTTCATTTTTTTCCCTTAATTTCAGTAGACGTTCACCCTTTTTTAGGTTATAAAATGTATGGGCGGAAGAACCAAACCTTTTTTAAAAAAACAAGTGACCTTGGGTAGTTTTCTACTTTTGTCTTCTGTATGGTACCATTTCTCAAGCCCCCTCACTCCATTATAGCCTTGTATATTCTGTTAGGTTTTAAATGGTGCCCTGGAAAGTTTGTTGATGCTTCCTAAGAGTTGGAATTTCTCTCTTAGGTTACTGTTTTGGTTAGGGAGGTGTTATGTGCTTGGTTGAAGTAGCTGTTGCCACCAGACAGAGGGCTGCTTACAGCTGTTGTGTGGGAGTGGAAGAGGCAAAGGAATTAACATGTGCCTGTTTCTGAGCATTTCTGGGAAACAAAGGACAAGGAAAGTAAATTGTGTCCTTTCACCACTCTAGGTCATTAAAGGTCTAATCTGAAGCTTCCTGATTTCGGTGAGCTTCGGATTACTGCATGGCTGAGTTAGAGGCAAATTAATTCAACAACTTCAATTTCATTAAAAGGAAAAAGTGTAAAGTCCTTTCCTGCTGGCTGTGGATGAGCACACCACAAATTGGCTGGCTAATAAGTTTCAGTGGGGCTTAAGTTAATCCAAGAGTGAGCTGTCAGTGAAGGGGATGCTGACATTTCTGATGGTATCTTTTCTTTGCAGCCCTTTCCTGACCAGTCCTGGAGCACGTGTTTGGCAGCCTGGTGCTCCAGCTCGCTGCTTTGCTCTGGCTGAGGAACACATCCCATGGGGGGCTGATTTCAGCTGAATCACTGGTCCTTTGCTTTGCTGCAGGGCTGCACAGGCACCACCACCAGTGCAGAGGAAGCATTGGGAAGGCAGGAGGGGGGACTGCTCCTCCCAGTAGCAATGGGATCTTTGTTGGACTTTTTAGCTCTTTAGGAAATGATGTCTGCAGTGGAACTGCATGGCAGCTGAGAATTAAGTAGAGCACATCTTAGAGATTTTCACCTCCCAGGAGAGCAGACGTTTCTTGAGATTTGGCAGTTGTCCTTGAAGTTTGATTTATATGCTTCCTGTCTACAGTAATTGTATTTTACTTTTTATTACCTTCATTTTCTTAGATCTCTCTTACCTAGCCTTTGCTTTTCATGCCTGTCACTTCCCTGAGCAGAACTAAAATAGCTCTAGTTAAATAAAAACAATGGATAATTAAAATCGAGTAGTTTTATCTATGAAAGCTTACTTTGGATTTCATGTGAGCTTTAAAATGAAATTACAATGACAGAAATCCTTTGACAGAGATAGGAAATAGTAGCAATTTGCTAAACAACGCCTTTGTTAAACTTTATTGGAAGAGCATTAAACTTCTGTTTTAAAAAATGGGCACTTTACCAATGCTTATAGACAATGAATGTCTTGTGAAGTTTAGAATACAGATATGAATTCTTTTAACATAGTTTAGGCTTTAATGTACTATTTTTGGAAACTGAATATAAGGATATGCAGACACCCAGGTTAGATCACTGATAGGTTCTGATACGTACTTTAGGTTTGTACAATTTCCTGGGGATGGGGCACTTTGTTTTGCTACTTTTTGGGATTGGCAGACATTTCCTTTTCAACAGCTTTGCAAAATGCCAAGCCATTGTTTTGGCACATGAAGAGCTACTACTGTAAAAAACTTGATATTTTTGTCCTTTTTTAAAAACAAGGAATACAAAGAAGCATTCAAATCTACAGCTGTGGTGGGAGGGTGTGCTTTCTGTGGGGACACTGCAGTACATTCCATCCTGTGGAATGCACTTGGTGTGACATTTAACAAAAACACGTTGCTTAGCAGCTTCAAGAAAGGCCATCTTAATTGTGAAGATGAGTGCAATGGGAGCCCTTCCTGCAGGATGGCATGCCTTCCTTGCAGTCCTGAAGAAGCATTTATGGACCATGTAGGGAATGGGATTGTGCTGCTGGACAGTGTTCTTGAAGCATTTGTGGGGTAAACCAAATTACAGGAGGCACAGGTCTGTGTATCCCAGAAAGCAGAATTACCTGTCCATATATAGCTCCTGGTGAGCAAATTGAAGTGATTCATTTGAATAAATCAGATAAATTGTTTATTGTTCTTCAAATGTTTATGTAGTCACGTTGAAAGCTGCAGCTAATCTGCAGTCTTCTGCTGTCTGCTTTTTATGCAAATATGGAGTTATTTTGTGAAGGTTTGGGAAGGAAATCCATTATAGGGTTTATTGATCTTTGGGGTATTGACTGCCTCCAAAAGAGTTTCCACAGATGGCAAAACAAACTCTTATTTTTAACTTGAGGTGGCAAATTTGAATGTTGTCATATGTCTATTTCATAATGAAATCCAACAAAGAGCATAGGAATTGGATTGAGTTGGGTTTTGTTATTTTGTTTTGTTGTTTTGTTTTGTAACAAATCTTACTAGAATATCTGTGAAGCCGAGAGAGTTCTATTAGATAAAGTATGTCTATTTCTGTGCTTTTAGGAGGTGGAGATTTGGGAACAGTAACTTTTTATCTACAGAAAGAAATAATATTGGTAGAATGAAGTGATTATGGCATATAATCAGCGAGAAATAATTCCAAAATTAAGCTCCAGTTGTGAGGATTTCTAAATAACAGAATACTGTTTAAAGCAAAAGGAAAAAAAAAATTACAGGAGTGAGAGATTTCCTTTAAAATGGGCCTGTCACATATTTGATTCTCTGCATTTCTTCTTCACTGTAAATACCAGATTGCAATTAATACAGGATTATTTTAGGTACCTCTATTTTGATGAGGGGCTAAAATGTTCAGAATTATAAAAAATAGTTCAGAAAGAATTCGATGAAATTGCAGAAGGAAACAAATTGGTCAGATTTAGACAAAATGTCTCTTCTGAATTGGCAGGCAGGAAGAGCAGAAAATTTTATGTTTGAATGTATGCTTTAAAGGAAGACTTAAGCCAAGAAAATTGATTGATGAATCTGTACAATACAATGGTGTCTGGTTATATCTATGTTCGTGGGTATTCCTGAGACCGTGGAAAAATAGAAATACTGGAATAAAATGTAATTTGAAAAAATTCCTATCAAAGCTTGTTTTATAGGAATGTGATAAATTTTAAAAATAGAAATAAGTTGTACTTCTTATTTCAAAAATCTCAGTGTTTTTATCTCTCTGAGATAGACAATGAATATCAGTGGTGTAATTTTCCTTTTCTATCTCTGTTAAAGCTTCCTCTTTCTTCTGGGTGGGAACATTCAGCTTCATGAAAATAATGGAAGTGTTCTAGTCTTCTGGAGAGTGCACCCAGAGGACAAGATGAGCTCTGTGTGTGAGGAGGGTCTTCTTGGATTTTGTTGAGACTGATTTTTGTCAGACCTGTTTCCAGGTGATGGGCACAAGGAACTTGTAGTCAGCAAAGTATGTCAAGGCTCCTGTAATTCTTTTTGTCAGCCTGTACTTTTCTGCAGGAGCATGTCAGTCCTTGTTAGTGAACCAGCTTATTGTGATATGCTAATTCTTGGTTTTGAGATGAGGACTATCTGCTCCTGACCCTGCTTTCCTGGTACTGCTTGTTCTAGGAAACTTGAAGGGGTGTAATACTCTCTTGCTATAGATTCTTTTGTTGGTTGTTTTCTGCATTTCCCTGTTTTAACATAGTGAAGAGGTCAAGATGTAGAATGAAAATTGTGTAATAAATAAATAAATGAATAGTGTTCAACTTCTTCACAAAGACCCATAGGAGCCCTTTGTGAAAAGCTCTTTTGTAGCCAGTTGGTCTCCAGCCTTTGCTGCATGGGCTTATTCCATCCCATGAGCCTGCATTTCTCTTTCTGGGATGTCATGAGGTTTCTGTCAGCATTTCTTCACCCTCCAAATGGCAGCTCTACATAGCCTTCAGTCTAGTGTTGTTTAAAACTGTCTTAGTAAATTTAGAAGGTTTATTAGGCTTGGCTTTTGGTCAAGTTGTGCATTGGTTTCCTTTTTAGCTCTAAGCTTTGAAGAATGGCTGTAAGAAAGTGTGGTAAAACACCCTTAAAGGCAAGCCTGAATTTTAGCATCTTGTTTTAGCATCTTATGCATACTCTGTGCATGAAGTGCTTATCTGTTGTGGCTCAGTTTGCTTAAATAACACAATGCAACTATGAAACTTCGTAAATTTGGCAAACCCAGAAGAGGAATGCTTGTTGTATTGAATTTTTTAAAGTGTGTACGTGTTCAAAGAATGGTAGAGAGCTCTGTAAGAGAGATGTTTGTTCAAATCTTCAGTGTTAAATGTGATTTTCAGTGTATGAGCTAAAATATTTGTAAGTAAATATTTGTTTTTAAAAAACTTTTTTTTGTTTTCAGTCAAACTACTGCTACTGAAGAACTCTTGCTACAGTGATGCTGTGTACCAAGACTTCAAGCCAGTTACAGTCAACTTTAAAATGTCAGTGCAGGCATCTGTGATTGTCTTGCTCCAATTCTTCTTTAAGACTTTGCTCTGCTTGGCTCAGATGATTACTTTTCCATGTGTGTTACTTTGATCTTCATTTTGAGGGACTACAGCAGCTTTATGAGAAAATCACCAAATTCCCTTTGCTTCTTTGTGGAATTTACTTGAATGGATTTTTTTTTTTAGGCGACTTATGCCTATAGTTTCTATGGCTTGTTTAGTTTTAAAAGAATATATAGTAAGTTACAGGAATAGAAATGAGGGATAGATGGGGCAGCCGAGAAGTAGTAAAGCCAAAGAATTGTACTTGGTTTTGCTTTATTTGAATTAATTTTGAGCTACTGTCTCTACAAGGTCAAATTCTGATTTTTTTGTTGCAGGAGGAAAGGAAAAGAACATACAGGGAAAATGGTTAGAGTTTGAGTTGGGAGCAACCTCTGAGTAAAATACAAAAAGCAGCATAATTGTGGACCTGAATATAATTTATCTGTGGATAAATTGCAGTAGAATGTCTGGAATTATACTTCTTTAGAATTGCTTAACATTTTCTAGATGTACTGGCCTCTTACTCTTTCTTTATACCCACATATTTAGCTCTGTTTTTTCTTTTTTCCTGAGCATCTTCAGGGCCTTTTTCTTTCTCCTTAAAATGTGAATATTAGGACCATCTTTATAAGGTGAAAGCAGGCTTTCTCAAGTTATTACATGATTCCAGGAGCTGGGGTCTGAGTAAAGATGCCAGATACCACCTCTGTTTGCAAATGGCAGCTCTCAGCTGCCTGCCAAAAGCTTTTTATTGGATTGGAGGCAAGGCTGGCCCAGAGTATTGGTAATGTGTATTTCCCTGACTAATGCCACTCTGCGTGACTCTCCTTGCTGAAGCACTAATGAGCAAGTGCCTCTTGGCCAAATACATTCCAGTGTGGTTGTTCTTGTCAGCTGTTCTATGGCCAAGTCTGGTACTTATGGTGTATTGATTAAAAATATATGGGTGTTTTGTTTAACATATTTCTATCATAACAGCTTAGCAAATCCATCTTCTTCCCCCTCTACTTTTAACAAATGCACACCTGAGAAAACCTGTGTGACAAGGATTGTGCTTACTTTCTTTGGGGCTTGAAGGAGCTGTAAAAGCTCTACTCTCTACCATTCCTAAGCCTTCACTGTCATCTCTGATCAGCCAGGAAAGGTAATTCTTTGTTTTCAGAACAATTAGACACTGGAGTTGGTTGCCTAGAGGAGGGCTGGAATCTCCCTTGCTGGAAGTATTCAAGACTCAGTTTGGATGAGCCTGGATCACCTACTCTAAAGTCTCATTTTCAGCAAAAGATTGAACCAGATGATTGCCTGAAACCTCTTCTTGTCTAGGCTTTTCTGTGTCCCTGTGATTGTTCACTGGGAAAGGTGAGGCTTACACTCCAAAGTCTTCTTCAGATTAATATGGGGCAAGATTTTGGGTATTGCTGTTCTTTTATGGATGAAGCAGGAATATCTTCCTTTCTCTAGATTTAGTTAGATCATCTGAAGCTTTTAACATCCTTGTCTCAGTGGGTTGGACATCTTGGCTGCACAGGCTGAACAGCACCAAAGTGGGTTTATACTTTTGGGACAATGTAATGAATCCAGAGCAGGCTGGGATTCCTGACATTATTGACTTAGGATCATATCAGAAGAAGGTACATTCTTAATGAAATTTTGTATGATAATTGAGCTCCTGCTTTGCCAGCAAGAAGAAAATGCACTTCTGATTCATTTGGTTGGTGGGGGAGTGAGGAGGAGATTCCAGTACTGTTGCTGGAACCAAAGCAGTTTAAGGACACAAGAAAAGAAGAGTAGAGTTAAACCTACTTTGCATGGTAGCTTAGCAGGGTGAACTCATAACAGGTTATCTTCTAATATCTTATGGTTTAAAGACTTCTGTTGAGAATTCTTGATTCAGAAGTTTTGAAGTTTGAAACGAGTAGGTGTTTGCACAATTGGAGAGGAATCATGGATTTAGAGATGTAGTAGAATCCAAAATATTTATTGATATTTACAAACAGCCACAAATTCTTTGCATGAGCAGTGTTATGAAACACTGGTAAACATGTGAATTGCCTTTTGTTTCTAATTTTTGCAAGCAATAGGCTGATGTCTGCAGGCAGGTATTGACTCAGTTGTGTCTTCTGATTTTCACCACGTTGTTATCTCATGGACTGATTAATTGCATATGGGGGTTTTTTATGTTTGTTTGAGGGTTTTTTTTTTTTTTCTTTTTCCTCTACGTACCAGATTGTGTTGGAAATAAATTTAGGGAACTGAAGGTTCTGACTTGCATTAACTAGTGGCAGTCTGGTGTCTGTTGGTCTCCTGCCATTCCTATGTTTTAATGAAGGCAACTTTCTCTTCTCTAGTATTTGTATTACTGGTTGGTTGGTTTGTTTTTAAGCAGAGCAGTCCCACACCCCACAGAACAGAGGGCTGAAGAAGTTTCACATCACAGCATCTTCAGTCACTTTGGTTCAAACACCAGCTTGGCTTTGCTTTAGTTCAAGTTGTGCTCGTGCTGTGTTTCACAAAATCCATGAGCCCATTGTTGCAAATGACAGAGTACTTGATGTGTCTTGATCTCTTCCCCAGGTACATAAAGCCTTTTTTGCACAGCTATTTGATGGTTTCCAAATGTGGATCATCTAGAATGTAGCATGATATTCTTGATAAAGACTTGCTGAAACAGAGTTGAAGACTGCTTAAATTATTTCCTTGTCTCTTCTGGAAATACCTGTCATGACATATCCTGGCACTGAATTTTGTCTTTTTCAGTGCCATATTACAGTGTTGGCTTATACTGGGTACCTGCTGCTTACAGATCTGTTTACTGTTGGGCATTCATTATGCATTATCTCTGCATTTCTCTTCTTTCAGTTGTTGGGTTCATGCTTTGGATCTAACTTTGAATGTTCGTATTTCTCTTGCTTTTTAAAACTTCAGATTTTTGTTCCTTAAGTTTGTGTTTGGGTAATTATCTCCTACATATGAAACCTTTCATCTGATAATTGAAAAAAAAGTTGTTCATGCAGTATTTATCACATGTTACATCTGTGTAAAAATCAGTGTTTTCTGATAGTTTCTAACAATGAGAGACAAGACTAGGGGAAAAAACCATTTTGGAGGGAAAGTTGTCTTGCCAAATACACCTTTTCATTATTTTTTTCCTTTTTTAATTGACAGGCTGTTGTACAGCTCCTTTTGCTTCAAGTTGGTTGTAGGCTCTTATGTCACAATATGGCCATGAATATTTCATTATATTTTTGCAGTGCCTTGCTGAAACTGGTAGGAGTGGTGGTTTCTAATTACATCTAGGTAGTTCTTTCACGTAACTCAATTGCCATCATGTTTCTCCAATTAAACTCATGTTACATGAAGGAACAAGAAGCCATAAATTCATCTAAGGCTCCTATTATTATGTATTTTTATAGAATAACGCACACAAATGTACATACTAGCAGCAGAGTCTTGATTTTAGGCTGTGATTTTTAAACCTAGTAACTGTCCTTTCAGATGGAGGACTTGGCTTTTTGTTCTGCTTCATCTATTCTGCTTCTTGCTACTGATAATGAGGCAATCCTCCTCTGAAGCTCCAGCTGCTCCCAGGCTTTGCTGCTCATTTGAAAAATCCTGTTAAGCAGAGGAAATGTGGTAAAGCCCTGCTGCTGTCCTGGCCAAAATAGCTGAACTGTAAAGGTGTATGGAGAAGGAAATGAGAGGTTTCTGGAGGAATAATAATTCTCTTAGAAACCATAAATGTTTGGGAGATGGAGTGTAATGACAGCTGCTTTTTCTCTGATGTGGTACTTGTTTGCTGCGCAGTGAGTGTAGTGCTTAAAAACAACAACGCTGCTGGTTTGTTTTAATCTTCTTATTGTAAACCCTCAAATTAAGATATGGCCAGTCTTTTCAGTCAGTGTAATCTGAGTCAGATTTGAGAAAATTAGTGTTAGCCACCCTCCTTACCATAGTGCAGATAAAACTGCCAAGACATGGAAAGTAATAGGAAAATCTTAATTACAGCCAGAAAGCCTTCGCTGCTGCTTTTGGCTGTTACAAGTGTTTGTTTGTTCTGTCCAGGAATGCCAAGCCAGAACAAGTACACCTGTCCTGCATTTCGTGGCTTAGAAACATGTTTAATTTGTGTCTCTCCTAGCTTCTGTTCTATCTAAACTGGACTGGCAGTTTTTGCAGTTTTCCTTTCCTTACGAGTGCTTATTCTTTCACTGTTTGTTAACATCTAGAAGTAGAGTGAGTGACAGTTTATCTTCATTTTGATGGAGCCTCAGGATTGCTTCCTTTAAGCAGTTGGAAATTAATCAGAGGGAGTGTAGACCTGCAAATTGGTAAGGTTTTAAGGTGTATTTAAGCAGAGGTAGCCAGTAATGTGAAGATGAAATAAATCAAGATTCACTTGTGGCCTTTAAACTCTGTGAAGGTGTTCTAAGAAATGAGTGAGGGCTTAGTGTGCTTTTAAAGGCTGTAGACAGATATGAAACTTGTAATTTATATTGGCTCTTCATCAGCTGCTGTCTCAGTGATCTGGGTTCCTTTATACTCTACTGTATGATTTGAAAAAATAAAATTATTTTGCTAGAACTCTGTTAAGGAACAACTTGTGATGGCTGATCTGCAGGGAGCATTGGCTGACTTTTTCAAGTGGGAAGCAATGAGATTTTGGAAGTAGGAGCCTCAGCAAAACCACACTTGCAGCAGTCTGAAAAGAATGATTTGCACTAGAACAAGCTTCTAAACAAAGTCTTTCCAAGCATGGTGATGTTCTTTTAAATATCAAACCCTTAATCAGCCCACAATTGATGTAATTTGGTTATAAACTGAAATCTGTGTGGATTTTGAACTCAAAGAATTTAATGCCTTATAAAAGTATATAACTGGCTATAAATCTTAGTGGTTTGTACACTGGAAGGTCAGTAAGATGGAGTGCCAGATGTTCAGAATCCTTCTGGCAATGGGTTCTTGCAAGTCATGGTATTGTCCTCTTTGTAGTGCAGAAACACTAAAAGTAAACAGAACCTGATGGGAGATGATTTTTTTCAGAGAACATAATGGATTTTGATTGAAGCATTAATTTAGTGATTCACACAGATCTACAGTGTAGACTGTGCAGTTGCCATAGACTTTTCAAAATAGAATATACAAATTATACAAAATTCAGTGGAATGTTTGGAGAAGCTGTATAAAACTATCCCTTGTCAAAAGACTCTGTAGGGTGGTACCTTATCTTTCTTCATAAATTGTATGTATGAAGTAGAAGGATAATCCTGTGGAATTTTGGGGAGTAAATCAGAAGACTGTGAAGTAGTGCAGAAATGGCAATGGGAAGAAGGGAAAAAAAGGTAGTGAACACAATTTCTTTAGCAGTTGAGGTCTCACTTTTGTATGAGTAGGAATGTGCGTTGTCATTTAGCGCTTCATCAGAATGGCTTATGCTGCCATCATGAGGAAATTTTATTACAAGTAGCTGCTCCTGCAGTGTGGTACTTGTTCATCATTTAAACAATTCCCAGTTAAGATTGTTGAAGCACCTTTGAAATGTTTTTCAGCATGCTTATAGAATTAATAGCGTACTTTAGATAATTAAATTAGTTAAAAAAATATTTAGAAATCTTTTGAGCTCAAGCATTTGGAAATAAGATGTGGTGTGAAAGTGAATCTGGGGAGATGTGTTGTTTCTGTGCTTTTGATAATTAATTTTTTAAGAAGAAATCTGGTGAAGCCTGCTGTGTACTTCTGACATTTTGAATTAAAACCCAGAGAACATCTTCTGTAGTTCCTCTAGATCCTTCTAGTGCTGATTTTAGCCTGCAATGCAGAAGGAAAAGTCTTCTATAATAGCACGTCACTTACAATGTGAGGTTTACAGTGTGTCTTTGGGCTGAACAAAGAGTTGGAAGATTCTGTAGCACAATTGCAGTGCTTTTCTCTGTCTTAAATGGCAAAACTAATCTGTGTGAATACAAGTAACCTGGGAATGGCTTTGACATTTTAGGATGTTAGATAGGAATAAATCACAATTTGAAGTATCTGAAGTCTAGTCTTAGAGGGTAGTAGTTTCAGTCTCTGGTATTCCAGAGACTATTTCCTATTTCTTTGTAGTACCAAACATGTCATGCTTGAGGGGATATGTTTTCTTGGTTTAGAGAAATCCATTGAAGGGGGATTTTTTTGTGTGTTTTTAAATACTTGTAGAGCCATTATGACTTTAATTGGAGCTTCTTACAGAATTATGTTTTCTATACCAAAAGCTTAGACCTAATGAAAACTGTTCAGACAGCTTCACAGGGCTTCAGAGTGTTTGTGTGCAGAAAAGCTGTTTAGCATATTGATATATCCCGTGTCTATTCTGTTTGATGATGTATCAAAGCTAGAAGACAGATCCACAAATCATCAGGCATCTTATGTGTAATCTTGTTCTCTTCTCTTTAAAGGCCATCAGTAACACAGATCCCATAGTTTAATGTTCCCATCTGTTAGCTTATTGTAGTAATCCTCTGGAAGTTCAAAAATTGTGTCTCATTTTATACTTAACATTTCCTTTTTCATCATTGCGTAAAAACGTACCTATCTCCCCTTCCTCTTTTTTTAATGTGAAAACCGTTCAGGTATACTAGAGTAACTATGAAGTGAGGTTGAGTGTAATCTAAATGCTGTGGGAAGAGAGGGCGGTCTAGTTTTGTGGGATAGAATTTTTTAGAATTTAAAATTAGCATGTAAAAAGTTGTGTGCTTCTTGGAACCGAGACAGTTCTGATTTTTAAGGGGTGGTAAAGATATGAAACAGTATTTTCCCCAAAGCCAAAATAAAACTCAAAACAGGTTGACAAGTAATAGTTCCACTAGGAATGACCAGAATATCCTAGTCTTCTATGAAAGAGGGAAAAAAAAAAATCCGGTTTGCAGCTGCCTGAATATGACCATACTACAGACAGTTCCTAAATTCAGAAGGTCTCGGGGACAGAAGTATTGGGGATGCAGTAGGAGCCTTGGAAAATGGAGGAGAAAAAGGAGGAGTCACCAACATGATGAAGTGGTGTTAGGGAAAACTGGTGGAATCTGAGAAGTGATTGGTTAAATATCCAAAATAATTGGATTGGGACAGTCTAATCAACACAACTGCCACGTAAGGTTTTTTAAACATCCCTACAGGCAAAACCACCTTTGCAGCCAGGGATTGTAAGCATTGATTTTACTGGTGGCTCAATGTGGAAAAGGCATTTACGGCTCACCCTGAAAAGTGCTCGGAAGGACGGCGGTGGGGGATACTGGGATTTCGGCAATTACCTGTAGCACTGCAGGAAGACATTCATCCCCTTCTGCCCCACGTAGTCTGTGGGAATGAACAATGTGGGAACTGGTGTCAGGTTAAGTGAGTAATTACTGCTACTTTTGTATAAAGTTGAAGAGTGAAAGTTTGTCAGCTCAGCTGGGAGGCAACAGCTTCTTCCTGATGTTGCTTGTTTCTGGTCTAATGCACCCCTAGGAAGAGCTGTGTGGGACATGTTTGCTGATGTACCATTATGTAAATATTATTTCAAAGCAAAAGTAATTTACTAAGTGACTATCTAATATTATGATTCCAGATTAAAATATTCCGCAGTGAGCAGAGATCAATGTTATCTTTTTTTAACTTTGTGAGCACCTGCAATTAAATGCAAATTAATCGAAAACAAATGTTGAGTTAGGATAGATTGTCACTTACTTGCTAGATCCCACCTCCTGGTATATTTTAATGGAGGAACTTGTATAGCATTTACCTCTAGAACCACTTCTTTGCATGTATTTTCATATCTCATTTATAAGGTAAGTAAGGAGTAATTGGATTATTTCCAAACTTTTGAAGCTTTTGATCCTGTGGTGATGAGGAAAATACAGGCTTAGGTAAAAGTTTAATGTTTCACATGCATATTTGGTGAATAGGAATGGAAACAAGGCTTGCAGTTTCACAGGTTTTTACTTTATCTTATTTTTAGAATTATATCCCTTAGTAAAACAAGTATAGTAGTTTTGCCTTTTGTTGTTTGCGTTGTATTCAGCAATGAGAGTGAAGTCACAGCAGCGTGGTGATAAATGACACCCTCCTCAGCCCCCTTCTCCTCCCAAATGCAGGAAGAATTTCAGTCATGCATTTGTGACTGATGGTATTTTGACAAAGGCTTCTCTGTGTATTTGCAGCAAAACAAGACTCATATAAAATACATACACTTTGATGTCAGTAGCAGGCAATGTGCTGAGTTTCTCAAAGACTGGGGGTTGCCTAATATTTAATTTTAAATTAACAACTTTTTAGAGAAAATAAAGCAAGCACATCTCCTGCAACTAGATTTATTAGGAAGGGCTTTAAGGTAAATCTAATTGAAACAATGACCTACTTATATTATCATAACACCTTAGATAATTGTTTTAACACAGCATATTGTTGAACCAAAATTTAGTTACCAAGAGCACTAACAATGAGTTTTCTGACTGGTTTGTATGGAAGCTTACAACAGGAAAGTTTTAAACTTACTGAAACACTTAGACCAGAAGTAACTTTGTATTTTGAAGGCAGTTTTAAAATAAAACACAATAATTCCTGATAGTTTAGTTGCTTTGAAGTAGGAGTCATGGAACATGCCAATTCTCTATTAATAAATTTCATATGTCATTAAAGTGCAGAGATTTTTAGTTCATACATCTGAGGAGAAACTCACAGGTTGAATCCACCCATCCCTGAAGTGCTCCAATTTTATAAGAATTTCCATTAAAAGCACGTGTGCAATAACTGTTTGTGCTTTGATTCAAGTAATTAATCAGAGTAGGGATATTTTTCTGAAAGAATATATTTAATTTGGCTTTATGAAACAAGCTGGTTAACTTGTTCTAGATGGGAGGAAACCCAGAAGTCTGTAAACTTTACTCTGCAAAGCTGCTGTGATCACCGCCATAGAAGTTGTGTGGCCAGGGACAAATGCTGAGGGCTAATTAAAATGATGCATAATTTAAACATCTGTTTTCTGGTTTTAGGAATTACCTGGGATATAATACCATAATTATGGTTTCTTGGTATATCTTGATTTAAATTTATTGCCTTTATGTCAAAACACATGAGGGAATGATGGCACTGAGTGGATGTGGTCACAGTAGGGCCACATGTAAGTCACACCAGTTACATAAATCAAGTTGATTGTGGTTTGTTTCTCTTAAGCCAGTCTGAAGTACTGTAACCAGTACAGAGACCAGTTTTGGTCCTTTTTCTCTGTGTGGCTGGCCTGTTGGGAGGAAATGATGGCAATGTAGGCGGTGTTCTGCTCTAATCTCCTTCCCTCCCCTTTCTTTCTTTCCCTGGGCAGAAAGAGAGGAGTGAAGGCGTTAATGAATTTTTTCCCAGCTAATAGGGAGAGCACAAGCATGGTCCCTTTTAACGACTGTGCTTCACTTTTGAATGCTTATGAATGCTTCAGGCTTAATCATGAGAACCCTTAATGGCTGACTGGAGCTGACGGGTCTGCAAACACTGTTATGAAAAGGTTACTATCTTAGGTATGTATCAGTGTTCAGTCCTTGCAAAAAAAGAAAAAAAAGATTGTCGTGTTTCATTTGAAACTGTATTTTTTCCTGTGTGCTGTGTGCTAAATGCCTGAGGTAGTATGAGGATTTTGTACTGATGTCTTGCTAACTCTTTTGAGTTCTTCATCCTGAAACTCCAAATGTGCACAGTTTACTTAGCAGCGTGTTTTGCACAGTTTGTTCTGTGATTAGAATACCTGTATGGAAGTTGAGTGCTATTATCTTCAATAATTAGGGCAGTGAATGTCAGATATTCCTACCTGTCTCTCAGTAGTTACATTCCAGATTTGTGAAAATTCTTGGTTGTTTCTTGGTCTTTGTAGACTTAGCCTTCAAATTTATGATTAAGTCTTACCAGGGAAAACAAGTATTTGCATGATTTCTAAAGCATTTAAACAGATTTTATTATGAGGGAGGAAAAAATCAAGTATTTCTAATATCTTCTGAAGTAATGAAGTTGCTGTAGCAACCCAAAGCTTAGTTGCAAATCAAATCATGCTTTACCTTGGCTTTTTCTTACAATGCTGAGTCATACATTTCATTGTCCAAGTTTGAGTCTATATCCTTCACCTTTTTATCCTTGTTGTTCTTAAGAGGAGGGAAAAAAAAGCTCTTCTCTTTTAACAAAGCACCTGAAGTTAGGTAGTCAGATGTTGTAAACATGAATCATTTCACAGGATTCAGAAGATTAATTAAAATATAATTAGTGATTTTTCTGTTTGTAAGTCAGGGTACAGTTTAAGGGATGTCCTGTTTGTCTGCTCTGTTTTGCATAGAAATGCATCTCCTGCCCTTGAAAGCACGTGGCCCCTGTTACCTTGCATGTGGCCATTCCTGGTGCTTTTAGATATTTCATTTTTTTGTTTTCACAAGTGTCATTGTTCTTTTAGATTTCTGTGCGGCCTGTTCAGTTCTTAACAGTGTCACCGTGGGCCAAATGTACATTGTATACTGTAGAATTTCATGGTTAAGTTTAATTCCTTCCACTTTAAGATTGGGTATAATATGGAAATAATAAGCATGTAATAGATTCCTGTGTAAGGGATGTAAAGGATTCTTTAGCATTGTTTTTCTTCTGAGATTAATGTAGATTAATATAGAAGAAAATGCCAAAAGTAATTAAAGTTTGTACACCAACACAGAATGAAGGGTTTCAGTGATTCACTGCTTAAAAATACTAGTATGAAATATTTACATTTCAGAGAATAGATTTAACTCTACTTCAGTTTGTAGTCCTGAACTGTCATTTAGTGGCACATGACTTGACCTAGAAAATAAAAATTTTGCTACGCAAATTAAATTACTTAAGTGCAAGTACAATAAAAAGTGTTATCTGTCTAATTAAGCAAATTAAATATTTCTCCAAGGAGGCTGGGAAGACATAAAATTGATTAAAACTGTATACAGTGTTTCTGTCTTTTAACAAAAAAACCCCAAACTCACCTTTTTTAGTAGTCCAGGTGTGCCTGTGGGGACAAATAAGTCTAATTCAGAAGATGTAATCCAAGTAAGGATGGATATGTTTCTTTTTTTAATGCACAGATTATAACACATGAAGTTGATAAATATAAAAAAATCTTGATTTAAATAGGGAGTTTTTACAATACTTTTGTGTAATATTAGGCATGAATTTGATGTATTCCTGAGTGTGAACTTTTATTTGTTTCATCCTTATGACCTTCAACTGGTTTTAATATGCTTGTGTCGATGCTAAAAATATTTTATCAAGAATATTTCAGATTACTTTTAACAATGGTAATAACTGAATGCAAGCCAGGTCTGGTTTAGAAGCCTTAATTAGGAAAGCTTATTTGGGTAGTGGTTTCATATATCACCCTGACCTCAAGAGTTTGTACACCCAACGGTTCTTTTTACTTTTATTCTTTTGAGGTCTAATTACACAGATCTAATGCAGGCTTTAAAGTGAGGTGACAGTGTTACATTTGCCTCTACTTGTAACACTTTTCTGTCACCTGATATATGATATGCACCATTTGCAAGGCATTATAGTCACAGTTCATTTGCTAGTTTGAATTTTGACGAGGTTATTATTACAGATAAGAATTTATCAGGTTTGTTAACCTAAAATACGTCTTGGTTAAAAAGCACATTGTCTGATGGTCCTCTTATGTAGAAGACTTGGATTCATCCTGAACCTCAAAAATAGACTCCCTGTCTATATTTGCAATCCTACAAGAAGTATATTATATACTCTGGAGCTTCAAGGACCAGAAGCTAAATGCCATTAAATAGGCATCTGTTTAGTTTGTATTAATAAACTCTGTCTGTGGAGAGAGAAATTTGCTGTGTTCTGGTAGCTCACGCAAGTTAATATTTGTTTGTGTCATGATAGAAAGTAACCCTGCTTTCAAAATTCAAATTCATTTTAAAAATTGCTTATAATATCAGCATTTTCACTTCTACATATGTTTGAGGTGACTGGTCCAATTAAGTCACTTCAGTCCAATTTCCTTGCATGCATGCTCAGTAATCATGCAGTACTAGATTTCCTGTTGTTTTTAGTAAAAGTTAGTTCCTTTGAAATTTATTTGGCTGACTCAGGGTTTTGAGGTGTGTGGTTTTTTTGGTTTGTTATCTTTTTTTAATTCAATCATTTTAGTTGGTTTTCTCTTCAATGCTTTCATGTCACTTGGCAGGAAATATTTGTCTCTATCCAGTATAATTCATTTTTAAGTAGGATAAAGTAGCTTAATCCTATTTGAATGCTATTTTTTTGGTTTTTATAGAAGTCATTTCAGAATTAGGAATATGTAATGATTTCATACAGTGAGAGATTGTAATTTGATTCTCACATTATCTTTGAGCTGAAATGTGTAATACCTGCTGATTCTGGAGCGCACAAGATTTATACTCTTGTATTTACAAATGCAGTAAGCAGAAAATGGAACTGTCACTCTGAAATGGTCTCTGTAGAAGGTACAGGCCTTAAAAATCTTTGCTCTGTAGAACTGTCTGAAAAAGTCTTGTATAGGTAGGTCAAGCTGATGAATGTCCTTATGTGAAGAACGACGTGAAATTCTGGTTTGGTTTGGGGGTTTTGGAGGGTTTTGCTTGATTTGTTTTGGAAATCTCCCTCTGGACAGTGATGGTGCTGGCATGGATTCATCCTTTGAGCTCTGATGGCACTGGATTTCAGGCATGGGAATTCTGGAGCCTTTTCCCACCAGCCTGGTGTGCCCGAGCAGAGCTGCCTCAGTGTGAGTGGGTGGCAGCCCCTGTGATTGTGAAGCTGGGAGAACAGGAGATCCATTCTTGGGTCACCTCTTTCCAAAGCCGGTGTGAGGGCAGTGCCAGGCCAGCCAGACTCCAATGCTGAAATGCTGCTGTGTCATTGATGCTCACTGCTGCAGCTTGTGCCATGGCCTGTGAACCTCCTGTTTTCCTGGAAGAAGAGTTTCCCCCTTGCTGGTAGTGACTGTGTGGCCAGGTGCTGTTTGCTCTGTTTGCTGGGTAAAGGTCATGGGGTTGGTAGAGAGTGAATGTGGTGGTTGAGGGTAATGTTTCCTTCTAGTGTTAAGGGTGAGATCATCCCCCAAAGTTTACCCAGCTTAGAATTCAAGGATGTGCAGTAACAGGCTGTTTTATGTGCACAGGTACAGAATAAATCATGTCTGTCACCAGTGATCAGGTTGATCCTGGAAGTTAGTTTCCAGTTGCAGGTTACTTGGGGCTAATTGTTTCAGCTGGAATTGCAGTTGGAGAGGAGGGCAAGGCCATAGGCAGGGTCCTTTGACCTTCTTGTCCAGTCATGGTCAATGGCTTTATGTCTGTGTTGTTTCATGACTTGCAGTAGGTTAATTTACAGCTCAGGTATTCTTTCCTGCCCCAGAAGACATCCTGATGTTTTACTGCTAACAAGAATTTTTCTTGTTCCTTCTGCAGATTGTTACAGGCTAGTTCAGACAGCTGCAGGGCAGAATGGCCTGGTTGGGAACACAGCACCTGGTTACACAGCAACCTCACTGTGGCTTTGGGTGTGCAGGCAGGAGGGTTCACTGCTCCAGTTCAGCAGGACAGGGTTATCTCTCTGCCAGGCAGGGTGCCAGCCGTGTTCAGTTACACATGAATCAATTGAGAACCTTTGGCCACAATGAAGAGTTGTTTAGCTTCTGCCTGAACACTTGCTAAACAGTAAGGAAACAAGCATGGTTATCTGACATCTAGATCCAGATTGCAGTTTATTAATTTCAGTTCTAGCCCATGATTTTTTCCCATGTTTGATATCACACAGTATGTGTGAGAGCCATTGAGAATTTTGAGAATTCATGGCTGACTGCTGAAACAGCTGGTGTTAAAAGTTCCCTAAGCTATACAGTAAGTGAAATAAGTGATGATGACTGTATTAGTGTGCAAAGCCTGAAGAAGGTTGCTGTCTCTTGAGCACCCAGAGGAGAGTGAAAGGAATGGAGCCTTCAGCTACATATAAATGTGGAGTGACAACTTACAGGAAGACTGAAAAAGGAAAGAGAGAGAGGGTGGTCACCTCTGGTTTGGGCACAGAGGCTGGGAAGGTGTGCTTTGAGTATCAATGGCCATGTGTGGTTAGTGCTTAAACTGTGACTTTCGACTTGGTGTGTTACTGGGATGTGTCAGGTCAATGGAGGCTGTGCAGGCTGTCCCATAACTCCTGCTAGCTGGAATGGCTTTTGTGTAATGCTGGTTAGGTGGCCTTACAAGTCAGGGTGATGGTGTTGGACTTTGAACATCTTTACAGCCTTTCTAGTAAAGTAGCTAAGAGCAGTTTTATGTTTGGGCTAAAAATAAATCTTGTTGAGATAAGAATTTAATAACTCCTTCCCTCTTGTTCCAGATGGAGGGGAAAAAAAAGACATTAAAAATACTATTTCTTAATCCAATTAAGAATATCTGGAAGGACTAGGGGAAAAAGCAGACACATAAGTCTTCTAACTCCACTATGAATTCTTAGATGTTTAGATTAAATTCTAGACTTTTTTTTCAGATACAGGAATTACTGCTCTCTATGCTTTCCTGAAAGGAGGCTGTAGCCAGGTAGGGGTTGGTCTCTTCTCCCAGGCAGCCAGAGACAGGACAAGAGGAACTGGCCTCAAGCTGCACCAGAGGAGGTTCAGGAGGGGTATCAGGAAGAATTTTTTTCACTGAAAGGGTTGTCAGGCTTTGAAATTGCCCAGGGTGGTGGTAGAGTCACTATCCCTGGGGCTGCTTACAAAACAGTTGGGCATGGCACTGAGTGTCGAGGTTTAGTTGACAAGCTGGTGTTCAGTCAAAGGCTGGGCTCACTGATCTTGGAGTCCTTCTCCAGCCTTAATGATTCTGTGACCTTAAGATAAAGCTTCTGGATGCAGAAATGTGTCTGTACCTAAAATATAACCTACTGCTATGTCATGCTGTTGCTTTTACTTCACTATTCCTTGAAGGACAAATCCTTAATGGAAATAAATTCCTTAGATTTCAGATACTTTATACTTCGAGGCCCTTTATGGAGTTCCATCAGTCTTGTCAGCCTGTGTGATTGCAGAGAGGAGTGAGTTGGTATTTTACCTTGCAAAGGATGTTTTCATCTTTTCCTTTCCTTTCTTCACTGTGAGGGTGGTGTGACACTAGCAGAGGTTGTCCAAAGAAGCTGTGAATGCCTCATCCCTGGAAGTGTTTGAGACCAGGCCAGATGGGGCTCTGAATAACCTGGTCTAGTGGAAGGTGTCCCTGTCTGCGGCAGGGGGGTTGATCTTTAAGGTCCCTTCCAATCCAAGATGTTCTATGTGAAATCTCCTGTTGGAGGAGTTTTAAATTTGCAGTTGGGCCCTGTGTTAACCACTGAAACTCTGGGTAGGTAAGGTGAAAATGGGGAAATTAAAAGAAGAAAGGAAAGAAAAAGAGAGAGAGATCAACTTTTTCCTTGGTATGCCCATGTGAAATTTGAACTCTACTGGTTATTAACACTTAGTAACAAAAGAAAGAATATTTAGTTGAGTTGTTTGACCAGCAAGTGTAGGAGTGCAGCAGAGATTATGTATTGTCATTGAACACACTAGTCTGCCTCAGGAAAAGTAAGAGAGACATCCATTGGTGGTGAGGTTAGATGCCTTTCTCACATGGGGTTTTTTCTCCTAAGTACTGATGTTGTTTACAAGTCCTCTTTCCTTCCAGCCACCACTTCTGGGTTGTTTGTTTGGGTTTTGGGAATTTTGTTTCTTTTTCCCTATACAGATATCCACTTAACCTTTAACTGTGGGTGAGTTTTGAATTTCTAGTGATGGGGTCCTTCTTCAGTTGCAAATTTGCCATTATTCTTTAGTATTGTTGAATATTTCTTTATTCTTGTGTTTCATACAGAAAGGAGGGAAAGACTTTCCGTTACATCCTCTAAGTACTGCTCATTATATTGAATATCTTTGTAATATTTTCTTAGTGAATATTGTTGCTTTCAAACTGCATGTAATTTTTTCTTAGCTTTCTTGTTTTCTTCCTAATTCCCCATCTAATTTATTAGATGCTAATATAGCAGGCAGTGAAAATATCAAACGTAACACTTTAGATGGGAGCAAATTACAGATTTATGTTATTGATGTTACAATAATTTCTGCATGACACTTCATTCTATTTTTATGAATACTGAACATTTTATATGCATTTTGATATAAAATCACATAATTGTCTACAGTATGCCTGCTCTCAGTTCTAGACTTGATGAAATTTATTTAGATTCCAGTAATGAGGTTAGTTTCCTTCTTCAGCCTGGCTTGACTTTAAACAAATTTTCCATTAGTTTACCAAGGATGCTACTTGATTGAAATACCTGAAAATGATCATGAACTTGTTCTTCTCCTTTCTTTCAGCCTGTCCTTGCTTTTTTGAAGTGTAGTTAGATCTCATTCAAGTATTTCATACCTTTTCAAGTAGCAGCATTAAGTGCTCTAACAGGTCACTTCCTTCAATAGTAAGGTCACTGTAAATTCTGGAGCACACGGTATTTGTGTCTCAAACTTACTTTCTTGGTTTAATTTTGTTCCAGCAGAGTAATAAGTGTTACATGGCATGCTATGCCAAACAACACTAAGGTGGTTATTTTTAAGTGAGCTCGTTGGCTCCAAAAGATGGAAGTAAATTTCCAACAGACATTCCTGCAGTTGGAATGAAACCCACTTGCCTCTTTCAGTGGAGGTGGTGTTTGGCAAGTCAGGTCTGGATCCCTATAGTCGTGTTCTGTAATCCAGCCTGCTTGCGGAACAGAATGATTAAATGTTGGGTTTCATTGTGTGGAGGCTTTCTATTTGGTACTAACCAAATTTTCTCTTTCTCTTTTCTCTGTCATAAGCCATGCTTTTCCTTCCTGTTTCTAAATGACTGAACTGGTGTGATGCCCACCACTGAAGGATTCTGCTTCTGTAAAGGTCATCCTCTAAATACAGTTTTTGTCTACCTGTTGTCATCTCACTTATCCCCATCTTTGAATGCTGTGGAACACTGTCCACCCATTTAAAAACTGTCCTTTCCACCATATTTTAAAATTTAAATTGCTTTTATATTTAAATTGAAATTTCAGAGCAATAATGCTTCTGTTGTGTTAGAGCTAGGAGCAGGAGACAAAAAGAAAAGCTCTGTTCTGAATATTCCCACACATATTTTCCCTCAAATGCTACAGCTGTTTTATCCCTTCATAAATCTTTAATCAGAGGATTTCAATACTTAATTACAAAAAAAAAATTAACCTCACATCATTCCTTTGCTGTCAGGCAGTATTTTCCTTATTATGTGGATAAGCTAGGCATTAAAGCACTACGTGATTTTTGCAAAATGTCATGCCAAGCCACTGGCAACCTCTAAGACTCCTAATTTATAAGCCTGTAATCTGCCGACTTGACACTAACATTCTTTTTCAGCTGGCAAATCCAGTGGAAACATCCTGAATCCCAGCTGGGACTAGGAAGTGTTATTCTGGCATGAGACTTACTGCATGAATGTGCTAATGTTCAGTGTTGAGAAGACACCAAAGAGAAGATGAGTAAATACACAGAATAAAAGTGCAAGTGTTCCAGGGGTGTGCACACAAGGTGACTCCTCAGGGCCAACCCCAGCAGTGCAGAGGAAGGACTGGCACCTCCCTCAGCAGCTGTGGCCATGGGGATGGAAGTGAACAGGATTTATCCTGAAGTCCCTGATGGGGCAAAGGGCACTCAGACAGGTTTAGTAGAGTTTTCTCTTCCTCTCACATGCACGCAACTTTTTTTAGTGTTCCCCAAGTGGTTTTTGAGAGTCGTGAGTTTTGCAGTGATTGCTCCATACTAAATATGAGAGAGATGATTCTTTTTCAAGGCTGTTTCTAACAATTCAGCTGATACCTCAACATTATTTGTGCTTGAATTGCCTTTTCAAGCTCTTTCTTTACAGCCAGGAGAGAGTTGAAAGTTTATACAAAATGTCATACCCAGAAGCTTCTTTGTTTTTCCAGATGTATCAGCTGGGCAAATTAAAAAAAAAAACAAAAAACCTGTTCTGAGTAGACTGTGCTCTCTTTGTTATCCTGGCATTTTTATGGGACTTCAGGAATTGGAGCCCTATGTAGTGATCTGTGTCTTTTAAGTCAGACTTTAAAAGGTACCTAGGATAGTGACAAAGTTTTGTACCATTTTTCTTATGATGGAGATGTCAGTGATAAACCAGGTCAAACTGATTATTCTTTTTCCAAAACTGAGACAAAATAATATGAAAGTAAATAGTATGTCATGGGGTAGAGGTATTAAACTCAAAATTTTAATGTTTTCCGGTGTGTAGCTAGCATAGGTAATGAAATAATTTAAAAATCTCTTTTATTTAAAATTTTGCTTAAATTAAGGAACTCTAAGTGTGAGGGCACTGTACACCTTCCTTAAGAGTAGAGTAAGTAGATAATAAGTCTGTTTGACATTAGTCATGCCATTGGGCAATACTGTGACTACTCACATGTCTTCCTGCTCTCTAGTAGTCTTTTTCTCTCTTGAGGACGGCATGCCCAAATAACTTTAATGTAACTTACCGCGGTACTGTATATCAAAAGAAAACTTGCTTTTGATATTTCTTTGATTTAAGCAATAGTAAAATACTGCAGGAAGGCATTGCTGTAATTTTATGTCTATATTCAGTAGCTTAAATAGTGTGGTTTAAGATTCCATCTCCTTATTCTTCCCTCCTGCTTTTCCCATAGTTGGGGGTGCAGCATTAGAGGATTCTTCTTTAGCAGGAGAAGCTCAGTGTGATTTTTCACGCTACCGCGGTGTGCGGTGCAATCTGATCCTGCTTACAAAACAGCAGCATGCAGCGTGCAGTTCAACTGAAATGTTTAGATGACGTTTTTGTCACCAAGTTCAAGGTCATGGATCTCGTGCGCTGGGAAGGAAATGGTAGTGAAGGGCTGAAACGATGTTTCACCTGCAGTGTGGCTGTTCATGAGCAGATCGGAGGGATTTGCGGCATTGGCAATAAGTTGTGCTGGTTGCTGGCTGCCTGCCAGCGCTGGGCTGCTGTTCCAGGCAGCAGGTCTCTCTCTCCGCCTGAAAGGCACTGTGCTTGCAACGAGAATGCGGTGCAGGGCTCTCTGTCGAGTCCAAACCGACGGGCTGTCCTTGCCTCTCTGAGAAAATTGCGTGTTTATGATTTTGTAGTATGTGATGTCATGAGGGTGTTGGCTTTTAGGAATTTCACTACTGAGGAAGCAGTTTGAAATGCAGGCAGAATCCTCGAGCCCTTCGAGTGTGCACTTGGTTTCTTTTTAGTTAGCTCTGAACAAAGGTACAGATGGATACGTATATACACATATTTTTTTAGTCAGGAATTAACATATGGACTATAGAAGAGGTTTAAGTGGATACAATACCTGAAGGCAATGTCGAGCCAGTCTGGATTTTCAAACTCTGTTCCTCTGCCGGGATATCCATTCTACCAGGTGTCATGCAGGTATATCGTGTTTTAAGTTTTACCTTTCAATGCAGTTGCATATAGAGCTGTAGCATGATGATTGTGTTAACTGATTTTTTTTTCCCCATTTCTTTGTTCTTGGTGAAAAAATTAGGAAATTGGAGCGTTAAGAAGCTGGAAACCATAAATACAATTTTAGAATACTGTGTGCCTGACCACATGGTTAAGTTAATGTTTATTTAAAGCAAATATTTTTATTTCTAAACATACTAAATTTTTTCAGAGTTTTTCTAACTGGAAAAATGAAGTTGTCACCTTGGAGATTTTTTTTAAGTGAGTTATGTATTCAGATGTTTCTGTCATTTATTGGGAACCAGATATCTACGGTCTTGAGAAAAGGAAATTATACAGCTTTCTAAAACATTAATGATTTTAAGTCTTTTCATGTATCATTACATAAGGTAAATAAACAGAAGTACTTACTGACATTTTGCTTCTAAGATAATTCACGCAAAATGTGCACATGTGAAAAGGTGATAAATACCAGTGTTGTGGTAAAGCTAAATTGTACAAGCTTCTTATTTTATCTTTTTGACTCAACAGTCCTGTTTTATTAATAATCTTCTGAAAGTGCTGTATAACAGTTTTCTAGTGAATGGGCTAGATTCTTACCATGAAATTACTCTTCCTACTGTAGAAGACTGTAATATTGCATAATAATTAGAGGGAATGTGTTACAGTACTTCTGTGGCTGGGAAAGCCCAGCTTTCTGGCACACCTTAATACAGGAATATAATCTCTGTTTACTGTGTCTAAATCTGAAGTCCCTGCAACAGTCACAGAGGGAGGGGAAATGGGAGTTAGGACAGGAGTTTTGTGCTATTACTCATCTTTTGGTAAGACATATGAAGAAAAGGATAAGAGGATAAGTTAATTATTAACATACTCAGATCTAGAGAATGAATCTGACAATTCCCATGAACTGCAGCACAGACAGTGGTATATGTTAGTTTGGTAAGGCTGCAGTGATGGTCACTTGTGAGTAGAGACAAGAGGGATTCTGCATAGTGTTGATTTAAATACTTTTCTGTGTGCTTCTTTAAATAAAATACACATATTTGTATCTCTGTAGCACTTCTGAGGCTGTCTGCTCAACGGTACCAGTAGGGTTTTATTGAACCCAGAGTTAGCCCTTGAGAGGTCAGCCACAGTGACTTCTCATGGTTGGTTGTCCTTTGGCCTGACTTAAGTGGATGCAGAAGTCTAGTAACCTTTCTCTTTTTTTTCCTGGACATTTTTTGTGATAATCGGCATGAATAAGCTGGAAATTAGGCAAGAGAAATTCAGTAAATGGCAGGTGATGTGAAAACCTTCTCTTCCCACCCGTGTGTTAGATACTTAGTCCAAGTCACAGTTTTTCATTCCTGCTCCTTAAGACCAGAATGTCCAGAGCCACAGCCCAACTCCCAAGTTTCCACAGTGACTTTCTGGACAAGAATGAAGGTCTCATGAATGAGTTCCAAGTCCTCTGTTGTGAAAAGAGATAGATTAAAGTTCCTGAGCTGTTGGATCCCTGTTGCTTATCTGCATTTTGGTTTTCATCCTCTCTTTCTGCTTCTTACATAGTTTAAAATAGCTATTCATCATTTCAGTGAAGTCTGTGTTTAATAATTTTCAGATAAGATAATTAGTTTCTGTTATATGAACTTATTAAGATCCTGTTTTATGTATGTAAAATTGGGTGGATTTACTTCCTTCAATGACTAAGTCATTCTGACTGCAGCTCTGTTTCAGTACATAAAAAGAGAAATTCCTTACATTGTCTACAACCACTGATAACTGTAAAATGTAAAATTAGTATTCCTGCAGTTCTTTTAGAGTTCATCCTCTAAAGTGCAGAATTTTTCCTTCACAATAGTAACATAAATCCATTTTTGCTTGGGGAGTAATATACCTTACAGAGATGGGGCTGAATTAGTGTCTGTTGCACTCTAGTTGTCATATTCTGGTGAGTGAACTTTCCCCAGTAAAATAAATAGGCAGTGGGACTACTGTTTATCATAAGTGGTTTGTGATCATGATTGGTTTGTGATCTCTATGGAGTGAAAAGGTTAGTATACATTATGTTAAACTTGTATATTGACAGAGACATTAAATCTACTGTGGCTTGCTATTGAGGTGGCATAAAAGTTGTGAACAGAGTTCTGGAATAGCTCTCCTTTTCAGGAAGCTTTTTGTCCTTTTTTTTTAGATAAAACTAATTTTCCATGGATCAGAGTTGTCATTGGCATTGCCTGGTGTTCCGAACGGATTGTGCTTTCTGTTACCCATAAAAAATAATAGTTTTGGAATAATATTTTGTAGAAATGTGGTCTGAAGTATCGATAGTAGCTTGTTCTGGAGGAATGCACAGTCAGTGTTTTATTTGTTTAAGGTTTTCTAAGACTGCTCAGAGCATTGTTTATCTTGGAGATGACCAAGATGCTGTCTCCAAAACTGGGTCACTCAGGGTGGCATGGCCTATTGTTGGCTGTGGATTATGGCATTGCATAAATCAGGAGTTCAACTTGGGTTCTCTGTTTTTTGAGTCATATTGTAATGCATTTTTGGTATCTGTGCAATGCAGAATTGGTAGTTCTTGGGAGGTTTTCCATAGCTGAACAGAATTTAGAGATTAATATAATTTGAGTGTGATAAAAAATGCCTCATTTTTTCTTTTATAAGGGCACAACAAAAGAGATCTAATCCAGATATTAGTTGTAGAAATTGCCCCACATGATTGAAAAACCCTTGTAGTAATTTATCACCTTTGTTCTATTACAGATTTGGTATTTGATATAGAAATTCAGAGAAAATATTAACATCTATAAATCATCTACTTCAAGATAGGTAGCAGCAAATTTGTTAAACTTCAAATGGTAGCCAAAGTAAACCTGCAAGTAAACCTGCCATCACTCTGGCTAGTATGGCATCAGCCACAGACCTTGCATTTTTTCACCTGCTTCATGGTGTCATATTGGATTTTCTTTGTATGTCATACGGTGTAGAAGGAAGTCTGTTCAAAAGTCTTTCAAAATAGTCTTACCATGTTTGATTTCCATAAACTTAATCAGTAGAGATGAAGAACAAAGGCTGCATTCATGTCTTTCTCCCAGTTACCCTGGTATGGCAAGAGCTGTTTATTGTAAGAACATTTGCTATCTCTCATTGCTTTAGGCTGCTAGACAGGAAGAGCGTAGTCTTGTGAGGATTTCTTTGGCAAAGAGAAGACATCTAGTATCCTAGACACGTTTTATGGGGGAAACCAGAGCTTTCAGCTGCACTGGGGTATCAGCAGATGGTAGCCATTTTAGAAAACAGTCATTGTTTTTGTTTGCCTCACAAATACACGCTCAAACTTAGTTTTGAGTAGGAAGAGTTACACCTTTCATCGCATGGAAATGTCAGATAATACAAAACCCAAAGCTGTCTCAGCTATGGAGCAATTACAGGTCTTTGCTGGTAGACTGTGATACCCTGCATAAGAAATTCCCCTTTGTCCTAACCAAGATCAGAACCTTCTGCATCCCTGTGTAATACTGGAATTCCTCCTTCCAGCAAGGTCGATGGAAACCATGTTCACAGCAAAAGTCTGTTGTTCAGATCAAGACATGGAATCGCATGTGCTATTGTACCTTTACTGTCTGCTAATAAAGAAAAGGGGGAAAACATAGCTATCCTATTGTTGATAGTAAAAACTCGTAATTTTGTGAATTCAAGATGAGTCAATTGCTGCTGTGCAGCTGACTCTGAAATGCAAATTCCATCCAGTCATAGCAATAGCCTAAGTCAGCTACTATAACTGAAACTAAGCAACAAATGGGCAGGGCTTGCTTATCTGTGGAAAGAGAAGAGATTTTGCAGCATTAAGACACTGCTTTTCTTTTTAAGAGGGAGCCACTGCCCACTTCATATGTTGCCTTTTATTAGAATCCATTTCTTAAATTAAAACAAAAAAAAGGAAGCTGCTGTATTTTAGAGGAATAAATCTTGATCGCTTCCATGTTGTGCAGTATTAAAAGACACTGAATGCTGTTAAAGAAACAAATTTACTGAGTTTTCTTTGTAGCATAATTTGACACATTTACCTAAATTAAAATCTTTTGAAAAATAATGTGCCCAGACAAATAATAATCAAGAATAATAAAAATTATATTACACCATTTGCTTGTTTGTTAGTGTTAGGGAAGGTCCAGGGTAGCTATTTAATATTGCTGTTCTGAATATTCAACAGTCGGCATGTTTATGACAGGGATTTACAGTTGCATTTTTCTTGGAATAACTAAATCAGTTGAGCATAACTTCCTGTATTTTATGTTCTTTGTTGGTTCAGAGCTGTTACCTTTCCTCTGTAGGAAGAAGAGGAGGAGAAAGGGGAGGGCAGAATTTTGACTAAATGGACAAAATGTATGCAACAATATGGTGTGCTAAATTCAAGCTGGCCTTAGAAGCTGTTTCCCCATAGAATTTGATTTTTATATATGGCTACAACAAAATGTAGCTTTCATGTTAGGAGAGGGAGATTGGTCTCTGGTTTTTAAAAGGATAATTCCTTCTTCAGGCCTTGGGAAGAACTAAAGAAAGCTGGTGCTGTAGGAATATATTAAATTCAGATTTAAGTAAGAGAGCGAATGATTAAAATCTGAAGAGGACAGTTTTATGTATTTTATCCTCTGCAAAATTTAAAATGTGGGCAGGCTATTTTTATATTAAAATTATTTAAATATGATATATATATAATTGCTTTATAGGCAAATTAAGAGATTGGTTTTAAGCAAAAGATTTTTTTTTTTTTTCTA